>JBBPBX010051136.1:3551-24694 GCA_038048925.1 Garcialebias charrua | reverse complement strand
AAAATAAAACAAAAAGCAAAAATTAAATAAAGATATAAGTAACAATGCAATAAACAATATCATACAGGGGTCTGATTATGAGACATAAAATTTTGAGAAAATAGTTCTTGTTTTTCTAAGCTTCTGATTATTCAAAGTAAGCTTTTCAATAGATGCAATGTATGTTTTTAAGTCAGATTCTTCAAAATTATTCCATGAGGGGCTTTTTTCACTCCATTTCATCTTGTGGACATAATATTTTGCTAAAATTACAATAAGATTAACTAAATATATCTCTTCTGAAGAGAAGTTTGAATTGTTGAAAATGAGCAAAATTTGTAATTTAGACAAAACAATATTTTTTCTAACTTTTGTTGTCAGGAAACGTTGTACATCTGACCAAAATAATACAACATGAGGACATTCTACAAACAAGTGTTCAATACTCTCACCTTCATTCTGACAAAAAGAGCAGTTGTTACTAACATCAGAGAAGAATCGACAAATGTTATCTTTAACTGGGTAATATCTGTGTATAACTTTGAATAAAAATTCTTTGATCTTATTGTTGAGTATATATTTATGAGGTAACAAAAAAATTCCATTCCATGTTTTTTTGCTTAAATAATCCCATCTATATTTGCATATGGGAACTGATAAAGCCTCTAAATGAGTTCTGATGAATCCATTTGTAAATTTCTTGTGCATTATGCTAGTTCCGTCAATCGAGATTGAATCAAATAAGTACACTTCATCAAGATGTATGTTTTGCGCTAAAGACTGTAAGCTTATTGGAATAGACTTCCTGACCAAATTAAATTCACTCAGAGGAATATCTATATTATTGTGACTTAGAAACTGATCATAATTATACCACTCACCATTACTGTTGAGTAATTGGTTTACCAAATTAATATTGTTTTCAACCCAATTATGTAAATATAATGATTTGTTTTTATGCAGTATACAGTATAAGCATTGTTCCAGATGATGCAATTATGTGGAGAGTAATTGTGATTGTATAAAAGAGCCCAACAGAGAAGAACCTGCTGATGAAATTTAGCTAATTTTACTGGAAGTTTTCCAACTGCAAAAGGACAACGCAATAAAAAATTTAATCCCCCTAATTTATTATATAAATGATTTGGGAAAATATTCCACATAGAATTTGGATTTTTTAGAAATCGTTTAATCCAGTTAATTTTTATACTCTGATTAAAGGTAGAAAATGTTAAAACATTTAGACCTCCTTCAGCTAATGAATTTGAAAGAACAGATTTTTTAACCTTATGTGCCTTATTTTTCCATATAAAGTTGAACAAAATCTTATCAAGGTCAGAGCATAGATGCTGGTGAAGATTCTCAGTCGTCCAGGACATGATTAAATCAAAAAAGGCGTTCAATACAGGATCAACTGGACTTTATTTGTTGCAGAAAACGTTTCGACTTCTGTCCAGAAGTCTTTTTCAATTCTGAATGGAAGCTGTGAGAACGAGAAGTTTTATACAGGCTTACAAGTCACGCACCAACATATGAAATTGCCTTGTCTGTAAATTAGACTAACAAAGTTCTCTGAGTAGCCTCTGTTGTTGTTTGGGAGGTGTTGTTTGTCAATTTACATACAGTTTTGTGTCTTCTAACAGAGACCTCAAGGGAACCTCCTACTGTTAAGGTGTGATCTTTCAATTTACATGTATGTGTTACAAACCCCCTTTTGTTAAGCTGGGATGTGTCGTTTTGTCAATTTAAATAGAATGGGCATGTTAGTTAATTTGTGGTGTTATTTCAGTTTCCAATTTCATATGTTGGTGCGTGACTTGTAAGCCTGTATAAAACTTCTCGTTCTCACAGCTTCCATTCAGAATTGAAAAAGACTTCTGGACAGAAGTCGAAACGTTTTCTGCAACAAATAAAGTCCAGTTGATCCTGTATTGAACGCCTTTTTTGATGTCAGAGCATAGAGATTTACTGACCTCTAGTGAAGAAAAGACATATGACGCTCTACATTCCTTCAGCTTTGCTTAAAGCTTCAGTATGTAGCTTTTTTTATGAACATATTTCTTCACTCTGTCACTACCTCCTGACAGACTGATGTTAGCCAGGTAATCTCTGAAAAAAAATGAAAAAAAATATTGTCCCCTTGCTTCTCCAGGTGGTAAATAAGCATTTCTAAAAAGAAAAGGTGACCCGCCATTTTCCAGCCAATAAAAACAGAGCTTGAATTTGAATCAGCCAATAAAAACAGAGCTTGAATTTGAAATTCAACAGACCACAAGGGGGCAGAGCCATATATGGCTCTGAGGGGGAGGGATCAGAATGCTTTGCCTGTTGAAAATATTTCTAAGTGCTGCAGTTCTACAGAAACTGCATACTGAACCTTTAACAACACTCTAAAACTGATAAATCCCTGCCTAACCAACTATTAAATTTCTTTTTAATGGCTTCATGAACAGATGTAACATTATTGTCCATGTTAGAGTGTTCTTTAGAAATATTAATTCCAAGATATTTAACAGTATCTCTTATAGGGATATTGCAAATTTCAGTATTATCAGTTGTAAATAGGGGCAAAATTTCACATTTTTTTAGATTCAGTTTTAATCCTGAAATGTTAGAAAATTTAGATATAACTGATAAAGCTACAGGAACTTCACCAGAATTTTTTTAAAATAATGTTGTATCGTCAGCAAGTTGTGAAATTTTAAGTTCTTGATCAAATATTTTAATTCCTTCAAGAGAGCTTTGTCTGATTAAATAATTTAAAATTTGACCTACAAGCAGAAATATGTAAGGTGAAGCCGGGCAGCCTTGACGAACCCCTCTACCAATATTAAACCGACCAGATGTACCATATAACAGTTTTACAGAACTATTATTATCTCTATAAAGTGTTTTAAAGGCTTTAATAAAAGAGTTACCAAAGTTGAAAAAAGACAGTGTATCAAAAATAAAATCATGACTAACTGAATCAAAAGCCTTTTGATAATCTAAAAAGAGAATGATTGGTTTACCAGGTAAGAGATCTCTATAATCAACCAAATCTAGTACTAATCTAATATTATCAGAGATGTTGCGTCCAGGCATAAAACCACTTTGAGATTCATGAATTAAATCATTTAAACCATTTTTTAATCTCTTAGCTAAGATAGAAGCCATTATTTTGTAGTCATTGTTTAATAATGTGATGCCACACCAATTATCTATAATTAAATTATCCTTATGCGGTTTGGGAATTAATGTAATAAGACCTTGTTTCATTGAGGTGGGTAATTCTTCATTATTAATGGATTCATTATAAACTGCAAGAAGGAATACTGATAATTCTGATGAAAATTTATGGTAAAATTCTGAGGTTAATCCATCATTTCCTGGTGATTTGTTGAGTTTTAAGTTTTTAATGCCCCATTTTATTTCCTCACTAGAAAACATTTCATCAGAGTCTTCTCTTAGAGCGTTATTACCGGTAGCTTTGTTCACATCTTTTAATGAATTTAATATCTCTGAGCTATCTGTACAGTTGTCCTTTTTATAGAGATCCCTATAAAAATTTGACACATAATTTGAAATTAATGAGTAATTTTCTGTTATGGAGCCATTAATGTTTAGTTTAGATAGAGATTTCATTTCCATGTTTCTTTTTTCCATGTTAAAAAAATATTTGCTATTTTTTTCACCTTCCTCAATCCATTTTAATCTAGATCGAATAAAAGCGCCACGTGCCTTTTCTTTATATATTTCATCTAACTCTTCTTGATATTTATGTAGCTGAACTAGCAAAACTTCATCATCTGACATAGTAGAAGTAAGATCTGAAATAGATTTAATTAATTGCTCTAGTTTTTCTTTTTTTAAATAGTTAAGTGTTTTGCTAAATTGAATTACAACTTTTCTAATGTCATATTTAAGCAATTCCCAATATTTCCCAAACTGGTTGTTAGAGCTGAAGTCCAGTACTTTTTGATTAGGTTTAGGATTAATGAAGTAAGTTCTATATTATTTAATAAAGAGTTGTTTAGTTTCCAATGGTTAAAAACTCTTCTACTTTCTTCGTTGGAAAACTGAAGTTTTAAATAAATAGTTTTATGATCAGTTAGAACTGTTGACGCAGCCATTGTTTGAAGCAAGGGTTGGAAATGCCGGATAATGCCGGAGGAAAACACAACACACCATCAGTTGCATTTGGCCAGAGTGAGAAGAGCGCTCATCAGAGCAGCTGGCCTTTTATGAGCAGATTGAACCCTCCTGTGTAAGTCTCCGCCCACAACAGGAAGTCAACAAGAACATAGAATAAGGGCCAGTTTACACGGCGCGTATTTTGAGTGTAATCGCTACTTTCTCTTTGCGACTTTGCTTATCGCCTACACGACACCGCTGGCCCCCCTCGATGACACCGATACTTTTCTGACCCTGCTCTCAAGGTGGAAGTTTTTCGCTGACCCCCCGTTGATAATGTAAACATCTCCCACGGAGCTTTTGTTTGAACACATGCACGCAGCACGCACGCGCAGACAGCCGGCATTTTAACAATGGCGGTGGACTGGACAGTGGACACACGCACCACTTTCTGAACTATAGCTGATGGAATATATTTTGATTCTCATATTTAATTATTCTACACCTTACCTGCATCTGTGTTGGAAGAGAGCAGCTGCCTGGATCCAGTTGTCTGTTAACGAGGCAGTCGGACATTTCACGTGTCACGCTGCACTATAACATACTAAATGTGCTATATATTAACAGTTTAACAATAATAAACAGTATTTATGTTAGCGTGGGAGATATTTACATTTATCTGAGCTAAATGAAGCTATCTGGACTCGTTACGTCATGCCTAACATGCTGCATGTTGAAAATGAAGACACCAGGTTGATTTTTAATTTATTTATTTATTCAACACCACAAACTCATGTCACAAACACTGAGAATTAAATTGAACACTTTTTAAAACACGTTAATCGAACTTTAATGAACTGGACTCTCTTGTTTTCATCCCACTGGACCCACATCCGAACCGCCGGTCTGCTTCGTGGAACGACAGCTTCGACCTCGCAGGAAAAAAATAAAAATAAAACCTCAGTTGGTTGTTCTGTGATCGAACTAAACACAAGGAAACATTATTAAGAACATCGTTTACCTTGTAGCGCTGCTGTAAATCAGCTGATTCTCACGGACTAAAGTCAGACATGTTGACTCGGTTCCGGTCCAGACGTCCAGTCAGCTGGTGTGCAGCGGCCCCACTTGGTGTCAGATCTGTTGACTCTTATCCAAATTCCAGCTTTAACTTGTTGTTAACTTGTTGACAACAACTTGTAGTAGCTGAACTTTTAGCCAGAGAGGAAAACAGGCTGCCTCGTGTGCTCTGTTTGTTTACCTCAGGCAGGCAGCAGTGGCGCATGCGCAGTAGTGAAGGTTCCAAAGATCACAGCGCCATCTACAGGCCCAGCATGGTAACTACAGTAAATTCATGAGTACGGGGGGTGGGGGGGAGAGAGTCGTATCCACAGAATTCGCCCATGTCAACGCAAAACTTTTCACCTAATTAACATACCCAAAAGTTGCGTTTCCCCCACACAGTGTCCGTGTAAACAGGGCCTAAAACTCAACACCCCCACTTGTTCTTATGTTGACATAATACATAATACATAATACATTTACATACCAAAAACAAAACATGCAAATTTTTCCATTCTCATTTTAGTTACAGGCTTTGTTAGGATATCAGCAACCATTTCTGTTGTTGGACAATAAGAGAGAGTTATTTTTCTATCACTAAGTGCTGATCTAATAAAGTGATATCGAATGTCGATGTGTTTACATCTTTGGCGGTGGACCGGACTTTTAGTAAGAGCAATTGCACTTTGATTGTCCTCAAAAATGATCACAGGTGCATATTCACATCCAAAGTCCATTCCATTCACCAGATTCACAAGATACATACTTTCCTGTGCAGCAGCAGTCAAGGCAATGTATTCAGCCTCACATGTAGATAAAGAAACTGTGGATTGTGTAACACCTATGACACGCTATTAACCTTGGCTAGTTTGCCAATTATCTAAACAACGCTCATGGCGTGTTTACAGTCTAGTTAGGTTAAGGGCTAGTTACCAGGTTCGACTTCTGGAGCAAAAAAAGAAAGAAGTAAAATAGTAAACCTTAAATTATTGACTCAGACCACAATGTGAAAGTTGAACTGCCAGCTTATCATTTAATAAAAACACAAATGAATAAACAACAACAATACACACAATCACATATAATTACACTCAAAACGATATAAATAAATCCCTTGTTCCCTTTTTGGTAATTTATTAACCTCTTCTTAGAAGTTCAATAAACACTAAATGGTAATTAAGGGTTGCTATTTATTTTATATCTAATTTGTATTCTAGTTTATTTCAATTTAATACTGCAATTTATTTAATTTACAGCTAATTAATCTTTTAAACCTAATTTAAAAGATTAGTGCTCCTTTAAGAATTTAAGCTATTTAGTTTTCTAAATTAACTACTTCTCAAAATAAATCTTATCTATTTTTAAATTCAAAAACCCAACAACAATTTACAGTTCACAACTTAATAAATATTAATTGGGATTTAAGAAAAAAAATGTAAAAAGAACCACAGAAATTCAGTAAACTGAATAATGTGTAATCAATTCGACCTTTTCCCTTCTCTCATGAAGAGTTCTGGTTGAGAAATCGGTTCTGAAGAGTCCACTGCTCTTTTTTAGAGAGGCGGGAACAATTTGGATCATACCACTTTTCTTTGGTAAGATGAAGTGTTCCAGCAGGAGGCGGAGCTTCTGCTGGGCGGTTCTTCAATTCCTGGGGTTACTGACTCGCCATCTGATTCAATCTGGTGACAGCTGCTGACAGGGAACTTCCGGTCCAGCTCCTGACTCAGCAGAACCGTTTAAAGCACCTTTCAGCAAGGCTTTCCAGAAGGTTCTAGAAGCTTTTCACAGAATTGGAAAGAAGCAAGTTCAGTTCTGTTCAGAAAATAAAATTCCTGAACGCAGTCAGGTCGAGGAAAAAAGTGCAGAAACCACTCTTTACTTCTAAAGAGTTTTCTCAGGCGACAGGCACCTTTCTGATCAACGTTTCTCTAACTTTCTCCTCTCTTCTTCTCTTTCTTTTACAACAAAGCGTTCCGCTTCATTGCTTTTCAGTCTCTGTCTTTCCCGCTTCAGGTCCCCTGTATTTATACACTCTGCTGCACATGCGCAGATGGAACCAAACCCAACGGCTGTGGGACCAGTCATGTGAGCTGCACATGCGCAGAGGAAAACAAAACTTAACGGCTGCTGGACCAGTCACGTGAGCTGCACATGCAGGCAACCTTTCAAAATAAAAGTCTTCTGCTTACATTAAATACTGTGACCAAAATAACCTCTTTGTGTACAGATTTCAACACAATAAAAGATAATTACACCAAATATTACCTTTAAAATACCTGTAATCATTATCTTTCATGGTTTCAACCATTTTAGACCTATTTCCTATTTATTTCTCTATTTATTTATTTATTTCCTATTAATCTGTTTAATAGCCAAATAAATAAAATGGATACAACAATAAAGGTTATTTTAGCCTGGGTTACACCCTCCCCACTTGAATCTATGCAAGTCCCTTTGCATACTACTCAAATTAGGCTAATTGGTTCTGAGGGTTTTTCTATAGAATCTGTGACAGCTTCACTCAAACTTTGGAATAAAGATTGGACTATACTGACAATAGGATTTCCTAATTTTGGATAGGTTAAGATCTTTGGTTTGGTCCTCTGTCGAGAAGGTCTGCTAGCAGCTAGTTCTGTCTCAGGGTCGCATTCTCTGTCCTCATTGGTCATGAGTTCAGTCTCGTTAACTTCAGTCTGAGTCGGTTCAACAGCAGTAGCTTGACTAAGATCTGAAGCATTATCTATCTCATCAAGGTGAGTGTCTGATTCCCTAACTCGTTTAGGTTCAGGTACACTCTGTGTTTCTTTCAAGTTATCTCTTTCAAGTTCTGGAGGAGTTTCAGAAGGAAGGACTACCTCGTACTCCTCGACCACCCTAGAGATTTCTTGCAGAGGGCCTGGAGTGTTATACAAAGGATAGTGGTCTTCTTCTTCTTCAGAATTGTACTCAAGTTCAGGATCATGATCAGTACTGTGATGTTGACGTGTGTTTGGCCGACGGGGTTTTTCTTGGACTACAGCAGGATTTTCAGGAATAGCTGATAAAAACCCACAAGGTAACAAAAGGTCTCTGTGAAGAGTTCTGGTTGGACCATCTCGGTTCTCAGGTTTGACTGTATATACAGGTAAGTTGTTTTTCTGACTGACAACTACATGGACAACAGATTCCCACCTGTCTGATAACTTGTGTTTACCCCTAATCCTAACATTCCTCACCAGTACACGATCACCAACATCCAAGACTGATTCAGTTACATGTTTGTCATATCTAATTTTATTTCGCTCAGCCACTTTAGCAGCATTTTTACTAGCCAACAGGTAACTCTCTTGAAGATGAGATTTTAGGGCTTGTACATACCGCGAGTGGGACTGTTGCTGGCGATTGTTCTGAGTCACATTAAAAACTAGATCTATAGGTAATCTAGGTTGTCTACCAAACATTAACTCATATGGGGTAAACCCAGTACTTTCATGTTTGGTACAGTTGTACGCGTGTACAAGAGGTTTAACGAAGTCACGCCAATGTTTCTTGTTCTCATCAGTGAGTGTACCTAGCATGTTTAACAGGGTTCTATTAAACCGCTCCACAGGGTTTCCCCTGGGGTGGTAGGGTGATGTTCTAACTTTCTGTATTCCAGCTAGGTTACATAACTCTTTGATAGTTCTGGATTCAAAGTCTGCACCTTGATCACTGTGCAATTTCTCTGGAAAACCATAATGGATGATAAAGTTTTCCCAAAGGGCTTTGGCTACAGTACGAGCCTTCTGGTTCGGTGTAGGAATTGCTACAGCATACTTTGTAAAGAAGTCAGTGATGACAAGGACATCTTTAGTATTGCTGCGATCTGGTTCAATTGTCAAAAAGTCTATGCACAGCAACTCAAGAGGTCTGGTTACTTGGATGTTTACCAGAGGCGCTGCCTTCTCTGGCAGGGTCTTTCTGCAAACACATCGGCTACAAGTTTTGATCTTTTGTTCTATATCTGAGGCCATTTTTGGCCAGAAAAATCTGGTTCGGGTCAAGTCGAGTGTTCTGTCAAAGCCCAGATGACCCATGTCATCATGGAGGCTTTTCAACACCATAGATCTTAGGCTTTCAGGGAGAATAAGTTGGTAACGTATTTCTTCACCTACTTGCCTTTTCCTGTACAAAATCCCATTCTGCAGCTCAAGTTTGTTCAATTCACGCAGAAGGATGGGAAGTTGTGGGATTTCTTTCCGCACCACCGGAGAAGGTGTTTCACCTGTTTCCAACTGGTGTATAATTTCATTGATAGCAGGATCGCTTCTTTGTCTTTGACTCAATTCTTCTTCTGACATGCTTGGGATGACAGAAAAAGTGCTGCCCTTATCAAAACTGTCAGGAACTGCGTTAGCGGTCATAGACAGAGATGTTACAAGGGGGCATGTAAAATCATAATGGTCTGTATCGAAAGACTGAAACACAAGATGTTTTTCACAAATTGCATTCACAGCTTGAGAAGGAACATGAGTAAAAGGATCTGTACCAGGTAAGTGATGTTGCACAAATTGGCGGATCCGCTCTTGTTCTTTCAGGGAAACGAGATCATTTATCGGTTCAGGATGTGGACGGCGAGACAAACCGTCTGCATCAGTATTCTGTTTTCCAGCTCTGTAACGAAGCTGAAACTCAAATGACGATAAGGCAGACAACCAGCGATAACTTGTTGCATCTAACTTAGCGGTGGTCAAAATATAAGTTAGGGGATTGCTGTCAGTTATCACTGTGAAAGGACTGCCATACAAGTAGTCACAAAACTTTTCTGTTACTGCCCACTTAAGGGCAAGAAACTCAAGTTTGTGAGCGGGGTATCGGCTCTCGCTTTTCGATAAGCCTCTGCTTGCGTATGCTATAACACGCATCTGCCCTTCTTGCTCCTGATATAGAGCTGCTCCTAGTCCAGTTGTACTGGCATCTGTGTGTAATACATACTGCAACTTGGAATCGGCAAAGCCTAACACCGGGGCAGTAGTTAGTTCGTGTATTACTGTTTCGAATGCTCGTTGGCAGCTCTCAGTCCATCTCTCTCCAAAAGGAGCTTTGGGCTGAAAATACTGATCACGGTCTAGCTTAAAGCTACTTTTCTTTCTCAGAGGGGGATACCCTGCAGTTAAGCCGGTAAGGGGTTTAACAATTTTAGAGAAATCTTTAATAAACCGCCTATAATAACCTGCAAAACCTAAGAATGAACGGAGTTCTTTTAGGTTTGTAGGACTTGGCCACGTTGTTAAAGCAGAAATCTTTTCAGGATCTGTTTCAACACCGTGCTGTGAAACTATGTGCCCCAAATACCTCACAGATGTCTGGAAAAACTTACACTTCTCAAGTGATAGTTTTAACCCATACTCTTGGAGACGATTGAGCACATTGAGAAGGCGTGTTTCATGCTGTTCAAGGGTTTCTGAAAAAACTATAAGGTCGTCCAGAAAGACTAAGACTTCCTTAAGGTTTATGTCACCCATACATCTCTCCATCAACCGTTGAAACGTGCTGGGAGCATTAGTTACACCCTGCGGCATACGGTTGAACTCAAAAAATCCTAATGGACATACAAAAGCAGTTTTGTGCTTATCTGACTCCTCGACTTCAACTTGGTAGTAACCACTTTTGAGGTCAAGGACTGAAAACCATTTCGACCCAGTGAGGGCTGAAAAAGTTTCTTCTAGGTTAGGGAGTGCATAGGCGTCTTTGATTGTGTTCTGATTTAGTTTTCGATAGTCAACGCAAAGTCGCACATCTCCATTTTTCTTCCTTACCACAACAATGGGTGAGGAAAAAGCTGACTCGGATTCACGGATTACTCCTGCCTCTAGCAGTTCTTGCAGGTGTTGACGCACAGCATCAACATCTTGCGGTCGTATTGGGCGAGGCCTGTGTTTAAATGGGGTCTCATCTCTTAGTTTGATCTGGTGCTTTACTCTATTAGTACGCCCAAAGTCAGTATCATGCTGCGCAAAAACATCTGGCATAGCATTTAACTTCTGCAAAATTCGCTCTTTCCATTTAGAGGAAACTGGGGAATCTGCAAAGTTTAAATTAAGCTCAGCAGGTTGCGGCTTAGGGGTTTTCTTTGACTCTGAGATATGAGAATGTGACAGTATCTCCTGCATTGCATGAACTTCAGCAATGACACTATTTCCAGGAATAACTATGTCATGTTTACTCTCATTTCTCAGTACTACTGGAAGCTTTTGTGATCGTTTCTCGGAAAGTGTGAGTAAACAGTTAGTTACCAAAACACCTCCTGGTAAGGAAGATGCATTGGGGGACTCAACTACAACCCACTTACTTGGAGTGTCAACGTCCACATGAACTGACCCTTCCAAGACTTTGTTTTGGCCTGCAGGAAGGACTTCAGGCTCACTTCCTGACAACCTGACAAGACCAATATTACCGGTTTCTCTCTGTCTGTGCCTCTTTTGTAACACGTTCAGCACCACTCTGTAGCTATAAGAGAGGGTACTGGAATCTGTGTTAGCAAGAGAAGAATTTTCAAAAAGAAGATCAAGGGTGTTTGTACCAATCAAGAGAGAAGATTGGACACTGGAGCGCGTGTTTGGAACAACTAGCGCAAGAGAAAACACAGTGAATTCTTGTCCAAAACCATCCTCTGGAAAGGTGATGTCAACACAAATATAGCCTGAATATGGGATATTCTGACCATTTGCGGCTTCAACTTCAAGAAGGTCACTTATGGGATAGATTTTCAGATGTGAAAGATAACTGTCATAAAATGACTGGGACACAGTTGTCACTTGTGACCCGGTATCAAGAAGACAATTACACATCTGTCCATTAATTAGTACCTCAGCGGTGTACTTGGCTCCAACTAAGCCTTTAGGTAACTTCACACTAGCTGATTTATTGTGAAGAACCCGTTTCCTGTTTTTTCTGGGATGTCTAGTGGGACTGGTATCAATAACAGCACTCATTTGTCCCGCAATGAGGGCTTCGTCTAGTTTAAAGACTGTGTTCGATTGTTCTGTTTATCCCAAAGCAACTGTTTTGCTTTTAACTGGGTTCTCTTTTCTGCAACAAGGGATGGATTTGATTCACTTGTGCAAGCTGAAACAATGTGACCATCCTCGCCACACCGAAAACAATACCAAGGCTTCGGCCTACGTTTTACAGTTTGGACTGTCTTGGTTTGTTCAGGTGCCTTAGATTTAGTTTGCTTCTTAGTTCTAGGTGCACTAGCATTTTTTTGAGTGGAGTTTGGTGACTGTAGTCTAACCAATTGGCTCCGGAGCTCAGCAATCTGTGCTTTTAGTTCTGTGACCTGATCACCTTGGTGAATCACAGGTGGAACTACTTTTTGAGGTTTCAATTTGTCTATTTGTTTCTGCATCTGGGTTATCTGGGTTCTCATCTCAGTGAGAACGTCTTGCATTGTGGGTTCAGAGAGGTCAGAGGTCACAGTAATACCTTGGGAGGTTACTGTTCGCCTCGCAGCAGCGAAGTGTTTTTTCATTCTGCTCTCTTTTGCCACATGCTTATCTTCTTCCACTCTTAGCTGCAGCAGCAGCTCAGTGAATGAAGGTGGTTTATCTTTCTTTCTTTCAAGCTCTAGTTCTGCTAATAAGGCGTTGTCCCAACACCCACGACAGAACTGACGCAGAAGGTGTCGGTCAGCTTCGGTGGGAACTGCTCCACCTCTGCTCAGGGCTTTAGAAAGGACTGTCTGCAAGCGATGAAGGTAATGTGATGGCTTTTCACCAGGATCTTGGAGAGTGCTAAGAAATTTAGCAAAGAGCTCATCGCCATCTTCCACTGCACCAAAAGCTGAATTCAACAGTTCTATATAAGCTAATGGGGATGCAGTAGAGCCTAATGGTTTTACTACATTGGATGCAGGTGGAACAAGGCTGTCTAAAATTTTTCTCGAGCATTGCAGAACAGACAGATCTGGATCCTGAAGCATGAGCTCAACACTGTTGCGCCATGTGTCAAATTCAATCTCATGACTCGGACAAGGTAGGGCTGGGCGATATGAGGAAAATATTATATCGCGATATTTTTTGGCTATATCACGATACACGATATATATCGCGATATCTCCAAAATCAATGAAAAAATGATTCAAAATTGATTAAAAAATGTCAACACTAAATTTGAACAAACTTAAATATTTTATTTTAACCATCAATTGCACACATAAATAAAAAGTACTTCAAGCAAAAAAGAAGAATAAATAATTTAAACTTGAAAAGGTGCTCTTGTGCTTTTAACATTAAAAAATATTAAATCAAAACATTTAAGGCCTTTAAAATACAAAAACAAAAGTGTAAACAGTACTGACCCAGAACAGTCACAAGTAACAACTCTCAACTATTTGCATGTGCTGGTAATTTTTAACAACAAACCACAAAATGTGCACAAGTTTCAAACTGTACCAAGTTCAGGCAATGTCTGCAAAACCTCTGAACAAGAACAGATTTATCACAGTGAGCCTCTGTGTACTGTATCCGGTTTTATTGTGAAAGGGTCAGGGGGTTGTTTCCGGGTTCACGAAGACGTTCTCTAAAGTTGCTCTACAAAGTGTCGCATTGAATCCTTGTGTAAAAACACGACAGCCTCCACTCAGAAACGTGAACAGAGAGGTGGAGACATTATTAAATCAGCTGTATCGCTAAAGACACGGTCAGTCTCAGCTGTGGAAGAAGACGGCTAACGCGTTAGCCATCTTGTTAGCCGCTAAGGACCGTGTCTTTAGCGATAATGATAAAATGCTGATTTATTAATGTCTCCACCTCTCTCTGCGGTGCACGCACGACTAAATGAGCTCAGACCCGTGGTTTGTTTTAATGAAGCAGCAGCTGTAAAAACACTCGGTTCTGTCGTTCATGCTCCACTCCGCTGTTTAAATGGTGAAAAAGATTCGTAGTTCCGACCTTTCTTCGGGATTATTTTCTACAAAAACATTTTTTATGCCCTCATCTGACAATTTAATCCAAACTAGCTCAGAACATTGTTTTTCCCCCTCAGCGCTCTTCATATCTGCCGTGTTTACATGCTGTGCTGAAAGTCTCCGAAGCTCCGTCCTCCTGCAGCCTGCAGGAAGGAGGGGGGCGAGTGGGAACCCGCGCGACAGCAGGAGGATCCTCGATATACACGATATAGCCCTTTTAACCATCGTACATTTAAAATATCGCGATACATCGAGTATATTCGATATATCGCCCACCCCTAGGACAAGGTAATTTGCCTGAAAACTGCCTAAGACGGAAAGAGGCACTCACCTGTGAGACTGGAGCTTCATTTCGCACTATGTGCTCTACGATAACTTTCTGCACCTCAGGATGAGTGACAATGTTCTGTGTTAGGTTAGAGGCTAAATTGGGTCGAGGTCGGTTGTCTGAGTCAGAGTCAGAATTTTTTAGAGTAGTTTTAGACTGCTCTGCATTTCCATTGAAGGAAATTCGGTCATTTTGTGTCTCGAGAGTGAAATTTTCATTTTTCACTGTCTCAAAACTGCCTGTTACTGCTTCAGAGCAATTTGACAAATGCTCACGCAGTACAGCTTCAAAACATTCTCCACCTAATTTAGCAATTTCTTGCAGTTCACCGATAAAACGGTGGGTGGCTCTAAATGTAACATGAGACACATACTCACCGGACAGGGCTCTGATCTGGTGAGAAACTTCACTGGAGCTGTCAAATGTGTAAGGGAGTAAAGGTTCAAGTGCTGTTAAAGCAGTTCTACTCTCAAACTCTACAATGACATTTCTATGATAAGAAGACTGGGGGTCATCTATTCTCAAAATTCTCATGATTTTTCCATACCTGTTAAGGAAATCTGACACATTTTCATCAACTTCTGTGTCAGTAATACCACTAACAATAACGGCATTTGGAACTTTAACGTTTTCTTTATCAATTATATCCATTTTGCTGAACTTGGCTTTTTTTTTCTATTAATCTAATTTTCTAATTTCAATTTTCTATTTTTCTACTGTGGATCTGAGTTAAAAATGAAGTTTAAGCTTCTATTTTATCTTATTTAATTGCTCCTGGCTGGCTCGCCAATTTTTCTGTAACACCTATGACACGCTATTAATCTTGGCTAGTTTGCCAATTATCTAAACAACGCTCATGGCGTGTTTACAGTCTAGTTAGGTTAAGGGCTAGTTACCAGGTTCGACTTCTGGAGCAAAAAGAAAGAAGTAAAATAGTAAACCTTAAATTATTGACTCAGACCACAATGTGAAAGTTGAACTGCCAGCTTATCATTTAATAAAAACAAATGAATAAACAACAACAATACACACAATCACATACAATTACACTCAAAACGATATAAATAGATCCCTTGTTCCCTTTTTTGTAATTTATTAACCTCTTCTTAGAAGTTCAATAAACACTAAATGGTAATTAAGGATTGCTATTTATTTTATATCTAATTTGTATTCTAGTTTATTTCAATTTAGTACTGCAATTTATTTAATTTACAGCTAATTAATCTTTTAAACCTAATTTAAAAGATTAGTGCTCCTTTAAGAATTTAAGCTATTTAGTTTCCTAAATTAACTACTTCTCAAAATAAATCTTATCTGTTTTTAAATTCAAAAACCCAACAACAATTTACAGTTCACAACTTAATAAATACTAATTGGGATTTAAGAAAAGAAAAAAATGTAAAAAGAACCACAGAAATTCAGTAAACTGAATAATGTGTAATCAATTCGACCTTTTCCCTTCTCTCATGAAGAGTTCTGGTTGAGAAATCAGTTCTGAAGAGTCCACTGCTCTTTTTTTAGAGAGGCGGAAACAATTTGGATCATACCACTTTTCTTTGGGTAAGATGAAGTGTTCCAGCAGGAGGCGGAGCTTCTGCTGGGCGGTTCTTCAATTCCTGGGGTTACTGACTCGCCATCTGATTTCAATCTGGTGACAGGGAACTTCCGGTCCAGCTCCTGACTCAGCAGAACCGTTTAAAGCACCTTTCAGCAAGGCTTTCCAGAAGGTTCTAGAAGCTTTTCACAGAATTGGAAAGAAGCAAGTTCAGTTCTGTTCAGAAAATAAAATTCCTGAACGCAGTCAGGTCGAGGAAAAAAGTGCAGAAACCACTCTTTACTTCTAAAGAGTTTTCTCAGGCGACAGGCACCTTTCTGATCAACGTTTCTCTAACTTTCTCCTCTCTTCTTCTCTTTCTTTTACAACAAAGCGTTCCGCTTCATTGCTTTTCAGTCTCTGTCTTTCCCGCTTCAGGTGACTTGTATTTATACACTCTGCTGCACATGCGCAGATGGAAACAAACCCAACGGCTGTGGGACCAGTCATGTGAGCTGCACATGCGCAGAGGAAAACAAAACTTAACGGCTGCTGGACCAGTCACGTGAGCTGCACATGCAGGCAACCTTTCAAAATAAAAGTCTTCTGCTTACATTAAATACTGTGACCAAAATAACCTCTTTGTGTACAGATTTCAACACAATAAAAGATAATTACACCAAATATTACCTTTAAAATACCTGTAATCATTATCTTTCATGGTTTCAACCATTTTAGACCTATTTCCTATTTATTTCTCTATTTATTTATTTCCTATTAATCTGTTTAATAGCCAAATAAATAAAATGGATACAACAATAAAGGTTATTTTAGCCTGGGTTACAAGAGCACATCACATCTGTCCTGGCTTCTCTCCACTGGCTGCCCGTGTATTTTAGAGTTCATTTTAAAATTATTTTGTTTGTTTTTAAGGTTTTAAACAGCCTTGCCCCCCCTTATTTGGCAGAGCTTCTCCACCATTACACTCCATCCCGGTCACTCAGGTCTGCTGACCAGCTGCTCCTGGTCATTCCAAAGAGTAAGAGGAAGCTTCGAGGAGACAGGGCCTTCTCTGTTAGTGGCCCTGAGTTATGGAATGCTCTGCCTTTACACATTCGACAGGCCCCCTCACTGTCCAATTTTAAAACCCGCCTGAAAACTCATCTCTACTCATTGGCCTTCAACCCAACTGAGACTTGATTTTACTTCATTTTTATTGGTATTGATTTTATCTGTTTAACTTGTCATTTTATTGTATTTTAAATAGTTTTTAGTTCACTGTGTGTTAGTTTTGGAGCTCTGTTTTTATGCTTTCTTTTGTTTGTAACTGATGTTCAGCGCTTTGTTTCAGCTGTGGCTGCGTTAAAGCGCTTTATAAATAAAGCTGATGATGATGACGCAACCACAGACCACCGAGCTACCACATCCCTCTGTGTGGAGCCGAGAGCTGCCATCTATGGCGACCAGGGAGCAGATGGTGGGGGTTAAGAGCCTTGCTCAAGGGTCCAGGGTGGGGCAAACAAGGGTGGAGCAGGTTTCACCCTTTCCACTCACATTTTGATGTTGTTGGTCCAGGGAGCCAAACCGCCGACCTTCCGATTACCGGCCCACCTTCTCTAACCTGTGCGCCACCACTCCCCACCTCATGACTCACCGGTGCCCATACCCAGCAGTCACTGTGCGAGATATGGGGGACACCCGGGACAGTTCTCCAGTCCATCACAGGGACACAATGACATTTTGATACAGGTAGTCACTACCTGAATCAAAACGTCTCTGCTATGGACACCAGTGACCCCCGCAACCTAAATGACCCCCGCAACCTAAAATGGAAGAGGCGGGTGAAAGAATGGATGGAGCTCATATTACTACAAATAACTAAGAGAACTCAACCATGAAGTTATGACCAAAAATTATTACATAGTTTTAAAAACAAATGAAAGTTAAACTGAATTAAAAAAAAAAACACAATGGACTTAATTTTTCATTCATTCAACCTTTATTTAGGCAGGTTAATCCCATTGAGCCTCGAGGACTCATTTACTCATTTTGTAATTGGTCTTAATCCATTAAAACTGTGCAACATTCATAGACTGATAAATTGTTTATATACCATTTAAAAATAATGCACATTGCTCTTTTAAATGATCGCTTGTGAGATATGATTTTTAATAAACGGTGAGAAGCAGCAGCTCTGTGCTGCAACGTTTCTCCTGCAGCTGCCGTCAGGCCGAGCAGGTGCACGAGCATCGCTTCAGCGCTCCGTCTGAATATGAAGCGGAGCATTTTTGAAAAGGTCATGTATGCTCGCTGAACCACACCTGCTCGTCAGGTCAGAAAAAATTAAGCCTTTATGAAAATTATATCTCATTTTGTCGCCGTGCAAAATGTGAAAGGTTATAAATTGATGCCAAACTGTTTTATTTTCTTTCTTTTTCACCGGATGAATGTAAATTCTGTTGACGGTGGTTCAGTTCAGTAATAAAGGGCAAAACTAAACTGACTGAAACTAAATTTAATTAAGAGCCTTGTGACTTTTGCTTAGAATGGATAGAATTTCAGCCAATTAGGTTGAGCTTTGTAAAGGATTTGCTCTGGTGCAAGCTCCATCAGTGCTTGGATATGTACTGAGGATGACACTCTGCTATAACCGTAACTTTAGCTCAATATTGGCTAAATTAGCTGATTTATAGTCGTTTAACTCTGCAGGTCATCTCTGAAAATCTGCTGCACAGAATCACAAGTCCAAGTGATGTGTATCGCAGAGTACACACAATAAAAACATGCACCATCTGCAGCATCGTGCATTAAAATGACACAACACTATTATTGTATTACAGAACATATACATACAATGATATGTAGAGCATTGCATTAAATACATTCAGCAAGTACTTTTACTTTTAATACTTTAAGTGTTTTTTTAAACGAGTACTTTACATTTACTTAAGTAAAAAGGTTAAATTCTACATTTACAAGAGTACATTTTGTCTGTTTATTTGTACTTTTACTTAAGTACAGTGTTTGAGCACTTTCTCAACCCCTGATTATTACATGGCATTTTGTAGATTAATAAAAATAAAAAAAGAGTCCGAAGCTTCAGTGATTTTCAGCTGGGTTTACTGTTCATCAGCTGCGCTCGTGGCCTTTATTTACTTTCTCTTTTTACAACACATTTTACAGACAAAAAAAAAAACCCAAACATTAGTCTTAAATGATCACAAGCATTAAAAATAAAGGTTTAAAAAAAAAAACGTAAGCAGCAGTGATTTTCAAACGAACGAGCGTTAACGTGCAACTTACGGCTAACAGAGGTTATTTAACATAGAAAGGAATGTTTTTTTTTTATTTAAACGCTGCTTTACGTCAGGCGGGGCTGTGTGGCTTTGCTGATAAAGAAGAAAACATTCTAAGTAAATCCATTTGACTGGATAGTGAAACAGCGACCAGTGAAACAGACGTCCAGTTATAAGGTTGTGGATTTTAGCACCTTCATTCCCGTTATGAATTTGAAAGGAAAATATCTACACTGCAAATCAGTCTGCAGATGAAACACGTCTCTGGCTCGGGGTTTGGAAGGGGTGCCTTTAAAAGAAAGCTTTGCCAGTGAGAGCAGACTATCCGAGGTGAGACGTACAGATTTTTTGGTCGGGCTTAACGCGGTAGATAAGTCTCTACCTGCAAAGCTTTCTCCTACAGCACTGTTTTTTTTTTTTTTTACGTTTCCTCCCCAGCCACAGAGCTATGAATCTAAGGCAAACCCTCCTCTACCCCCCTCTTCCCATTCTCTGCACTACAACCTCAATTTTCCTCCATCTCAGAATAAAATGTACCCCAGAGACCGCCACACAGTGCCTTCCATAACGCACAAGGTCAGAAATATAACGGCATATTCCATAGAATACAATTACATTTCTTTCCTGCATTGGTAAACATGTTCTCCACGTGTGGACATGCACACGTGTTAGAAATGTCTCAGAAAACATTATTTGCTTTACCGTATTTTCTGGAATATAGGTTGCGGCTTTTTATCATTTTTGCATGACTATATTCAGGTGCGACCTATTTATGGCTTTTTATAAATTAAGCTGATTTGTAATCATTTAATAACAAAAAATTAAACTGAGACACACTCTTACAATAATGTCAGCTAACAAATATATATTTTTAGGTGTTTATCCTGCTAAAATTATTCATTTATTAAAGAAAAGTTCAGCTCAGACACATATTTGCTATAATTTTTATCAAACAAATAATTGTTTTTAAGTGTTAATCTTCTTAAAAGCCTTGCTGTGCGCTCCTGTGGCAGACATTTGCAGCAGAGCTAAACACGGTCCACATTTTGACGTAGGTGCGACCTATATTCAGGTGCGACCTATATATGGATTTTTCCAATTCTTTGGCAATAATTGGACAATGCGACCTATATTCAGGTGCGACCTATATTCCAGAAAATACGGTACTTAGGGTGATATTTTGCTTTTATAGCAAATCAATTTTTTAACACGCTTTAACATGAAACATATACATAAAACATTTGCGACTGGGAGAGCGCTAGCTAGATTATAAGTATCTGCTTCGGCGTGGATTCTTGTCTTGCCAGTGGGGGGCGACGAAGAGCGCTTTGGCGGTGAAACCAAAAGAAACGATGACAACGAAAGAGCCAGAGGAGGAGGAGAAGCGTGGCTGGCGGGGCGGACACGCCTCAGGGGTACTTGAAGGGCAAAGCGAGAGGCCGTTTTGTCGATCGCCGGTGAAGACGGGAGGGACGGAGAAGCGTGGCTGGCGGGGCGGACACGCCTCAGGGGTACTTGAAGGGCAAAGCGAGAGGCCGTTTTGTCGATCGCCGGTGAAGACGGGAGGGACGGCCAAGAAGAAGCGTCTGCCACCGAGTTTGAAAAAGAAAGGGGTGAAGCGAAGGAAGGACAGAAGAGGGAGAAGCATCGAGCTGTAGGGCTGCCAGTCAGATAAGGAGAGGCTTAAAGAGTAGATTGGATTGTGTCTAGGCCTTTTCTGTGGGGGAATAATGCAGTGCAGACGCAGTAGACGGCAGGAAGAGGAAGCGATTAAGGAAGTGCAAGGACAGATAGAAGGAAAACAGAAGAGAGGATTCCCAAGATGCAGAGGAGTGAAGACTGGCAGAAGGGTGATGTGGTGAGAGCTCTCTCGTTACCAAGCGCACGCTAAAATAATTAGCC
>JBBPBX010051135.1:12064-24694 GCA_038048925.1 Garcialebias charrua | reverse complement strand
TGAGACGTGCACTCCCAGGAACTTGGTGCTGTCCACTCTCTCCACTGCGGTGCTGTTGATGGTCAGAGGGGCATGTTGTGCATCCCTCTTCCTGAAGTCCACGACAATCTCCTTTGTCTTCTCCACGTTGAGAGTGAGATTGTTGTGTCCGCACCACAAGGCCAAGCGGCTCACCTCGTTCCTGTAGTCCGTCTCATCGTTGTTGCTGATGAGACCTACCACTGTTGTGTCGTCCGCAAACTTGATGAAGTGGTTGGAGCTGTACGATGGTGTGCAGTCGTGTGTTAGCAGGGTGAATAGAAGGGGGCTCAGCACACATCCTTGTGGGGCCCCTGTGTTCAATGTGATGGTGCTAGATGTGTTACTCCCGATCCGTACTGTCTGTGGTCTCCCGGTCAGGAAGTCTAGCAGCCAGTTACACATTGAGGTGTTCAGCCCCAGACTGTCCAGTTTATGGATGAGCTGTTGGGGGATGATGGTGTTGAATGCCGAGCTGAAGTCGATGAACAGCATTCTAACATAAGAGTCCTTCGTGTCCAGATGTGTGAGAGCTGTGTGGAGGGCAGAGGAGATGGCATCGTCGGTTGAGCGATTAGGTCGGTATGCAAATTGGAAGGGATCCAGGGAGGCAGGGAGGACAGATGTGATGCTTTTCATGACTAGCCGTTCAAAGCACTTCATCAGGATGGGGGTGAGTGCTACTGGGCGATAGTCATTGAGACATGCGGGCGTTGCCTTCTTTGGGACAGGGATGATGGTGGTGGCTTTGAAACAGGTGGGGACGATGGCCTGGCTCAGTGAGATGTTAAAGATGTCCGTGAAGACCGCTGCGAGTTCCCTTGCACAGTCCTTCAGCACACGACCAGGTATGTTGTCAGGACCAGAGGCCTTCCGGGCATTAATCTTGATAAATGATCGCCTTACGCTGTCTGAGGACAGCGCCAGCACCTGGCCATCAGGAGAGGGGGGGAATTTATGTGCAGGTGTGCTGTTACTTGCCTCAAACCGAGCGAAGAACTCATTCAGTTCATTCAGCGTAGAGGTTGAGCTGTCACAGGTCTGGGGGGGGGTTTGTAGTCTGTGATGGTCTGTATTCCCTGCCACAGACTGCGTGTATCCTTGCTGTCCTTGAAACGGTGAGCTATTTTCCTGGAATACTGCTCCTTGGCCTCACTGATGCCCTGGGTCAGGTTCTTTCTGGCTGCCTTCAGGCCCACCTGATCTCCCGCTTTGAAGGCAGCATTCCTGGCTTTCAGGAGTCTGTGAACCTCAGCTGTCAGCCATGGCTTCTGATTAGCCCGAACAGTGATGGTTTTGAGGTTGGTAACATCATCAATGCACTTGGCGATGTATGAACATACAGTGTCTGAGTACTCCTGGAGACATGTGTTGTTGTTTGTGGTAGCAGCTTCTTTGAACATACCCCAATCTGTGGTGTCAAAACAGTCCTGGAGTGCCTCTGAAGACCCCTCTGGCCACACTCGTATCTGCTTGCGGACTGGTTTTGTGACTTTCACCAGCGGCCTGTATGCGGGCTTTAGCATAACACAGATATGGTCAGAAGCACCAATGTGGGGGAGGGGGAGGGCTCTGTAGGCATTTTTCATGGTGGTGTAAACTTGGTCCAGTGTGTTGTTTCCTCTTGTTGCAAAGTTTATGTTTCTGTATGTTTTTGGAAATACACTCTTTAAATCTGCATGGTTGAAATCACCAGCCGTGATGAGAAAAGCATCAGGATGGGCTGTTTGTTGCTCACTGATGTGCAGATATAGTTCATTCAAAGCCTCACTTCTAACTTTGCTGTTGGAGCTTGGAGGAATATATACAGCAACAATCAAAACAGCTGTAAACTCCCTCGGTAAATAGAACGGTCTGCATTTAATAGTCATGAACTCCACTAAATGTGAGCAGTGTTTGTAGACCACCGCAGCATCCAGGCACCATGCTTTGTTGATGTAAACACAGAGCCCCCCTCCCAGTGTCTTACCTCCCTCGAGGGTTAGCTTCTCTCCATTGGCTCCCTGTCATATAATTGAATTCAAAATCTTACTTCTAAACTACAAAGCTCTTAACAACCTAGCTCCATCTTATATTAAAGGATAACACCCACCGTGACAGTAACAATTCACCATATTGGACAATTACTGTAGTAGAATATGATGTCTATTTTAATTTTTGCATTTGGCCAGGCGAGTGTAAAAAAACAAACAAACAAAAAAACAACGGAGTCCCGGAAACTTCCGGAAACCCAGCCGAAGATTACCGAAGTCCGGAGTGACGTCAATACAGGCTCCACTCAGAAGGCACGAGTGAGTTCGCGATGGAGGCTTATGAGAGTGAGAGTTAAAACTGCAGTTAAACTCGTGTCCTACGTGGCTGCACCAGGTTCTAAATATTTCCTGGTGGGCTGTTGGTTCAGGACCAGCGCTCCCTGTTTTTTTTATTTCTTAGAACTTTTTAATAAGCTGCTAACCCGCCCGCCGTGGACACACCGTCACCCGCGCGCGGGCAGCCACTGACACACAGAGGGGACCTCACGTCACCCGCGCGCGGGCAGCCACTGACACACAAAGGGGACCTCACTAAAGCCCGAGATACACTCATGCGTCCTCAGGTACGCCACCATACGCGCGCATTTTGTGCGCATGTGTTTTGCTGATATGCTTCAGCATATGTCAGAAACTATACGCTCGCGTTCTCCTTGTTGTAATATGAGCAGCTGCACACGGAGGGGACTCAACTGAGCTCGCTGATTGGTTACTTGCTGACACGCCTACTGAAATGATTGACAGCCAGCTCATGTAGCGCCTTGAAGACCGCGGCGGTGTTCATGCGGTGTTTCTACTATATATGTTGTAAAAAGTTCTCTCAGAAATAAAAATAATAACAGGGAGTGCTTTTCCTGCAGCACACAGCCCACCAGGGATATTTAAAACATCGCCGCACCCAGGTAGGACCTGAATTCATTCATTTCAATCATCGAGTGAACGGAGGAAGAAGCGGTTACTTGACTTTAGGCAAAAAAACAAAAGAAAAGGCCCGATCAGCGATAAAGAAGGGGAATTTATTTAATTTGTGTAACATACAAAACAGTCCGGCGCCGGGGAAGTTTATGTTCAGACACCGCGCATCGCGTATGCGTAGTAAAAAAAAACTTTTGCGCGTACGTGCCCTGAGGGGCTACGCGGGGCTACGCTTTTGCCACAGCGTACGTACGCTGCGTATAGGCGTATCGTGAGGACGCTCGAGTGTATCTCGGGCTTCACCCACGCACGGGCAGCCACTGACACACAGAGGGGACCTCACTCACCCGCGCATGGGCAGCCACTGACACACAGAGGGGACCTCATGCGCGGACACACCATCACCCGCGCGGTTACAAACAGCAGACACACGTACGCTCCACCAGTTAAAATCCCCTTAAAGATTTTCATGAAAAAGTGGCATGAATATTACCAAACTATGGTACATTTAAAAGCCTGCTCTATTATTCATTCTGTTCTGATGTCAAAAATAAAATTGAGCAAAAGACTTACCCGCAAAACCTCCCAACTGTGGAGGTGCGAGCCTTCTTCTGGTCGGTCCACTTTATAAATGCATTATGAATCCTTTGATTTTGGGTAAATAATGAACACTAACGCCATCCTTCGAGGGGCGGCCGTGGCGTAGTGGTAATGGCAGTCGTCCCCCGATCGGAAGGTTGGCGGTTCGAATCCCGGTTCCCCACACCATGTGTCGTTGTGTCCTTGGGCAAGACACCTAACCCCGAGTTGCTCCCGGTAGGACTGGAAAGCACCTTGCGTTGTAGTCTGCCGCTACCGGTGTATGAATGTATGTAGCATTCAATGTGTGTAGCGCTTTGAGATTTTCACTAATGAAAAGCGCGTTATAAATTGAATTCATTATTTTTATTATTATTATTATTGCTACAGAACTAAGCAACACATCGTTTTTATTAGTTGTATTCGTAACTACTCTGGTAGTTTTCTGGTCAGAAATAAGGAAACTACGTTGATGCATGCTTGTTAGAGCTCCGCCTGCATTCAAGGCGGATACTTCAGTGATGTCAATGCCCATATATGGAGAGGGGCATATTTTTCCGGAGCTGCTGTTAAAATATGCTAAAAATCATGAAATAACACATTTAGCGTTATTTCTCTACAATATCAATAAACGCTCCTGTTTTATTATTTAATTCACTACTAAATATTAATGGCGATGCAATTTGAAAACATGGTGGGTCATGGACTTTAAACATCTTATTGTCACATATTTTCCTAACAGAGCACTTTACGCTCAGATTGCAGGCTTACTAGAGTTTCCTAGAGTTCCTAGAGTTTCCAAAAGCAGAATGGGAGGAAGATCTTTCAGTTATCAGGCTCCTCTCTTGTGGAACCAACTTCCAGTTTCTGTCCGTGAGGCTGACACATTGTCCAGTTTTAAGACTGGGCTGAAGACTTTCCTTTTTGATAAATCCTATAGTTAGGGTTGACTTGTTATGCTGCTATAGGCTTAGACTACTGGAGGACAAATTGACCTCATTATTTAACATGAATTGTTAAAATTGAACAGTTTTCATTTGGTACTATTTCTGTCTTAATGTGATTTTTGGCCTGCCATTGTGTATCTGTTACTCCTTCCTGTTCCTCTCAAACCCAGCCGGTCGAAGCAGATGACCGCTTGTCCTGAGCCTGGTTCTGCTAAGGGTTTCTTCCTCATGAGGGAGTTTTTCCTTTCCACTGTCACCTTTGTGCTTGCTCTAGATGAGAGTTTTGTGAAGGAGTTAAATTCAAAGCAGTCTGCTCCTCAGATAAATACTGTAATGTTGTTAACACATTTTTATATATATGAATGTTTCTGTTCAGTGCCCTGAGATGACAACTGTTGTGACTTGGTGCTGTATAAATAAACTGAATTGAATTTTATCTTCTTTCAGTGGTTCTCCTTCTTTCATCTTCAAACAACCTTTTGTCCCCATCTCTTCCCCTGTGTCTCCAGGTACGATAAATGCATCAATAAAATACATCTGAGTGACATAAAAAAGTTCATTATAATGTTTTAAAACCTTTTTTTGCAGAAAAAAGTTGGACAAAGAAACAAATCAGGTGAGTACAACTGAAAACGTGTTTTAATTGGTTGATCTTCTTATTTGGCTTCTGTGGTCTCTGCTTTTTTATCATCCGTTTGTGCATCTTTATGTTGTTACCCACCTTTCTGCAGTCGCCCTCTGTCAGCAGTGACTTTCAGCATCCCATTTGGCCTGGACAGTGATGTTGACATTGTCATGGGAAACCCA
Source organism: Garcialebias charrua (assembly GCA_038048925.1). Lineage (NCBI taxonomy): Eukaryota > Metazoa > Chordata > Actinopteri > Cyprinodontiformes > Rivulidae > Garcialebias > Garcialebias charrua. The sequence continues at coordinate 19,398 of JBBPBX010051135.1, read as the reverse complement.
ATAGATTCTGTCTTTCGCTCTGTCAGCACTGACAACCTCTCCACCGGCATCCCTGCTCTGAACTCTCCTGCGTCGTCTGTGGGGATGAACTGCGTCCCGTACAGCCCTCCAGAGGACCTTAGCCACCTGGTCAGCGCCTCTGCTCCGTCGCATCGGTCTTCCTGGGGTCCTTATGCACAAACAGCTCTGCTGGGAGAGCTGCCGACCATCGAAGAGGCAAGACAGGTGGTGCATATGCCCAGCAGCAAGGATCGCAAGAAAGGCAAGACAGCGGAGACAAGTGGGAGAGCAGTGTTAGGAGGTAGGCCAGAGCCCAGGTTACGTCCAGAGGGAGCACCTGCAGGTTTCTTTCTGCACTCCCCTGAAGAAGACAAACCTCAGCTCAGTAGCTCAGCTCCCAGTCGATCGGGATTCCCCTATCGACCAGTTAGAGGTGGTGACTCTGAAAGGCAAGGCAGGAGGGACAGATCCAGAGAGCCGTCCGACATGTCACGCGATGACGACTCTGTTCTGCGAGATGGCAGCATCGACTCCTCTGAAGCGTCGGACGATTTGCCCAGAAACACCCCGGGCAACATTCGCCCCAGTAACAGTCGCCAGGGAAACCACGGCGGCAGCAGTAGTCCACGCATGACGAGCTTCGCCGAGCGACGAGACAACCGGCGAAGACATCCCACTGCTGCTGGAGAGGAGTCAACCTCTGCTCTGACCCCGACAACCCCACACTCACCCTCCACACCAGCTGGTCACAACCAGGACAGCCCGGGCCCCCGAGGCCCAGAGCCAAGCGCTGAGGCCTGGGAGCTGGGGGCTCGCCTCGAGGAGAAACGCAAAGGCATCGAAGCGCAAAAAAGGCGCATTGAAGCCATTTTTGCAAAACACAGACAGAGGCTCGGAAAAACTGCTTTCCTTCAGCTAAAAAGAGAGCAAGGAGAGGGAGGAGTGGATGGAGCAACGGAGGAGAATCTGACGCTGGAGGAGCGGCTCACGCGCATGGAGGAGCAGCTGAAACAGGAGGAGGAGAACGAGGAGACAGAGAAGCCATCTGTTTCTAACCCTCCTCGGTTAGAAAAGCAGGTCACATTCTCCATCAGCAGCAAGAAAGAAGGAGAACAAGACAAAGGAGCCGAGAAAGGAGGTGAGACCGTCATGGTGGAGTATAATGAGGTGGTGCAGAAACTGGGTGAAGCTCTTCAGTCGCTTCAGAAGGACATGCTGAAACTGACAGAACAGCAACAGCAGCTCCTGAGCAACCAGAGACCCAGAAACACTCCAAAAACTGAACCGAGAACAAGAACCCCTCCTCGCACCCCAACAAAGACCCCGCCAAGAACACCAACAAAAACCCCGCCAAGAACACCAACAAAGACCCCGCCAAGAACACCAACAAAGACTCCTACCAGGAGCACCAGTAAGGCTTGGATGGTTCCTGCTGGGGCCAGTCCTCCTGCTGCGTCTTCCCCATCACGACGCGTACACGTTCCCTCTTTATCCACCTCCCCTAAAACCAGCATTTCTTCCTCCTGCCCTGCTCCTAGAATCAAAATCCACGCTTCTTCCACTCCCCGCAGTCCCAAAAACAACCACCTCCCCCATTACCAGCCCCATCCTCGGCCCTCCGAACTCAAGTTTCCTACGCTCAATCGCGCCTTGACCCCAACGCAGAATGTGGACACCATCCCCCACTTGCGTCGCGTCTCGCCCAGCAAGTGTCAAGTCCAGACGTTGTCCTCCTTCCATATCGGTGGACCTCGAACTCCTCAGGAGCCGCCGCAGCCTTACCAGCAGCCTCAGCAGCCTGAAGAGAACACCTCCGACACGGGCTCCAGCGATACGCCCACCCAGTTCTGCTTGGAGTTGGAGCAAGAGGATGCAGAGGTGGTGGGAGCGCTACCAGTCTTACCACCGCCCAGACAGGAAAGGCAGAGGGCCACCGGAGGCAGCAGCTCTGGAGCTCCCTCTGAGTGCTCGTTTGAGAGCGACACGCTGTCCCTGTCTGTTGCGTTCAGCGCAGGAGGCGAAGAAGGAGGAGCAGGAAAGCCCTGCAGCTTGATCGAAGGGTCATTATCTTCTGCTGGAGGGGTGGAGGCAGGTAGTGACGAACCAACCGATGAGGGGCAGGAGTTGTCCTCCGACTCTATGAGTGACCACACAGAATCTGTTGCTGAGGCTGTGAGAGCTGCAGAGAGCCTAGACTTGATCCGACAGCTGGATCTGTCTACAGAAACCAGGGAAGGGCCAGGACCACCAGCTGGACCAAGAGAACAACACACATCTCATGCTGAGACAGAGGAGCCGAGTGGAGAGAAGCGAGGAGGAATCGGGCTCTTCTTTAAGGTTAGTGTTGAAATTTAACATAAACGCTCTTCTCTGCAGAACCCTCGAGGTGCAAAACTTAAAGGACAACACCCACCGTGACAGTAACAATTCACCATATTGGACAATTACTGTAGTAGAATATGATGTCTATTTTCATTTTTGCATTTGGGCCAGGCGAGTGTAAAAAAAACAAACAAAAAAAAACAACGGAGTCCCGGAAACATCCGGAAACCCTGCCGAAGATTGCTGAAGTCCGGAGTGACATCAATACAGGCTCCACTCAGAAGGCACCGAGTGAGTTCGCGATGGAGGCTTATGAGAGTGAGAGTTAAAACTGCAGTTAAACTCGTGTCCTACGTGGCTGCACCAGGTTCTAAATATTTTCTGGTGGGCTGTTGGTTCAGGATCAGCGCTCCCTGTTTTTTTTATTTCTTAGAACTTTTTACTAAGCCGCTAACACGCCCGCCGCGGACACACCGTCACCCGTGCGCGGGCAGCCACTGACACACAGAGGAGACCTCATTCACCCGCGCGTGGGCAGCCACTGACACACAGAGGGGACCTCACTCACCCGCGCGCGGGCAGCCACTTACACACAGGGGGGACCTCACGTCACCCGCGCGCGGGCAGCCACTGACACACAGAGGGGACCTCATGCGCGGACACACCGTCACCTGCGCGGTTACAAACAGCAGACACACGTACACGCTACCAGTTAAAATCCCATTAAAGATTTTCATGAAAACGTGGCATGAATATTATCAAACTATGGTACATTTAAAAGCCTGCTCTATTATTCATTCTGTTCTGATGTCAAAAATAAAATTGAGCAAAAGACTTACCCGCAAAACCTCCCAACTGTGGAGGTGCGAGCCTTCTTCTTGTCGGTCCACTTTATAAATCCATTATGAATCCTTTGATTTTGGGTAAATAATGAACACTAACGCCATCCTTCGAGGTATTGCTGCAGAACTAAGCAACACATCGTTTTTATTAGTTGTATTCGTAACTACTCTGGTAGTTTTCTGGTCAGAAATAAGGAAACTACGTTGATGCATGCTTGTTAGAGCTCCGCCTGCATTCAAGGCGGATACTTCAGTGATGTCAATGCCCATATATAGAGGGGCAGATTTTTCTGGAGCTGCTGTTAAAATATGCTAAAAATCATGAAATAACACATTTAGCGTTATTTCTCTACAATATCAATAAACGCTCCTGTTTTATTATTTAATTCACTACTAAATATTAATGGCGATGCAATTTGAAAACATGGTGGGTCATGGACTTTAAACATGAACATTTCAGAAAACTTGAGTTGTTCTTGTTGAGACGTGTTTTCCAAAAAAGAAACAATTTGTGGTTTTTGTGTCATTTGAAGCAAATGTTTCAGCTGCTTTTGTTGAATTGTTGCACTTCAGGTCAACCATGAGTTTGAGTTATGGTGTGTTCCTGTTTGCAGGAGGAGGGACACGGTGAAGGAGAGATGGCCCAGCGTAAAGCTCTGCTGCTGGAGAGGCAGCAGAAAAGGACGGAGGAGCTGAAGAAGAGGAGACAGTGGCATGAGCAAGAGAGGGAAACTAGGTAACATGTTTTATCAACGATGGCACCAAATGGAGACTCGTACAGTTCAATTAGATTTATTTAGTCAGTGACAAAACATAAAACTTTGTTAAAAACGTGTAATTAGCATTTTGTACAAGGGACTTCTAGCTAATGGCTCATTTGCAGACATGGCCCCCTAATTAGGTTTTAAGAACAGCTAAACTTCATAAAATTAAATGAAAACTAACAGTTAAACAATATCAAACATACAAGCATAAAAGTAATACAAACTAGAGAAATGCATTTCCTGTGAATATGAAGTGTGAATGCTTATTTATAATGAACTTGCTGATACATAGCTGAAATGAGCTAAAACCATGCTGAAATGTAGCTGAAAAGGAAGAACAAGCCTAAGTTAGCAGAAGAAAGCAGAAAGAACACATATTTGCTGAATTTGGTTTAATTAAGCAGAAATTAGCACAAAAATTAGGAATTTAGCTCCAAAAGCTGAAATTAGCAAAAAATAGCTGAAAATTAGCTGAAAACATAAAAAGAAGCTTAAATTACCAGAATGAAGTGCTGAGAGCACAATTATGCCCAATTAGTCCGAAAGAAGCAGAAACGAGAACAACCAAGTGAAAATGGTCTTAAAAAATGTGAAATTAGCACACACACACACACACACACACACGCACGCACGTGCGCGCACACACACACACACACACACACACAAAAACCCATCTGAAAAGTAGCTAAAAAGCCTAAATAAACTTAAATTACCAGAAGGAAGTTGAGAGAGAGCACGTTTTTGCTGAATTAGGCTGATAAAAGTTAAAACAACTGCAAAGAATGTGGAATTAGCTGAAAAGCTAAAACAAAACCGCTAAATAACAGCTGAAATAGCAGAAAAGCTGAAACTTCCATAAATAAGTATAGAAGGGAGCATTACAAGTGGAAATTAGTAGAAAGAAGTTAGAAGAAGCCCAAAAATGTTGTAGTTAGCAGAACAAATCTAAAAGGATCACAAAACAGTGGAAAAATAGCTGAAATTAGCTGAAGGTACAGTAGCTGAAACATTGTTTGAATTTGCACAAGGAAGCTGAAACAAGCTGAAGCAAAACAAAATGTGAAAGGAGCAGTAAAAGGTTGTAAACGCTACTGACTGTAAAACTCCATGAAGCAGTTCCAGCACTGAGGCTGGATGAAGAGTTTTTGATGCAAATACAGTAGGCTAGCATAGTCTGAATACATTTGGTATTGATCATCTTTACAGGGTTCAAGTACAGTAGTTCAGAAATTTACAAGTAAAAGAGCTATGGTCCTTAAATGGAACCCTGTGGTACACCCATTTAGCAATTTTGCATCTGAATTTGTTTCTGTTTTTGGTCAATTAAAAAAATTAAAGCCAAGCCAACGATTTGAATCCTAATACCTTCTGCTTCTTTTTTCAGACCAGCATCCACCGAAAGAAGAGTGGCATCTCCTTCTAACATTTCTCCCGCAGGCATAACCTCACCCTCTCCCACACCCCCAGCCACTCCCGCTCGACGTGGGGAGTTCACACGAGCAGAGTACATGCGACGGCAACAGCTCAGAATCATGCAGGACCTGGACAAAGTCTTGAAGCAGAAATCCCCCAACCGAGGTCAATCGTCAACCAAGAAAACTCGATCACGGCCTCGTAGTATGACCAGGGAGGAAACAAAGCTGTCTCTGAGTCCAGCCAAGGGTGCAACAGGTAAATTTTTTATATAAAATAAAATAAAAAACAATTTGAAAAGAACGTAGTTCTATTTCCTGTAGGCGTAGCCCTTTAAGCCAAACCTATTGGGTTCATCCCTGCGCTTCGCGGAAACGTTGAAAACTTCTAGTCCACGCCCACCTGCCGTGGGCCCATGCCCTCGGTCCATAAAAGCCCCTCCCGACCAAGGAACTGCTCCCAAAAATTTTCAACCAAGCAGCAAAGAAGACTTCCAGATGGAGGACAAGCACCCGTTCTGCGAGTCGTGCCTTGGAGCCGTCCACGCTCGACAGGCCATGGTCCAGCACCCCACGTGTCGAGCTTGCCAGCTCCTGCCGACGGAGAAAAGGGAGCGCCGGTCAGACCTCTTCCTTCCGACGGAAGTGGGTTTTCGACCGATAGAGGACGCACCACTTTGCCTCGGGTTCGAGCAGATGGTCGACTATGCATCCTCTGGGGAAGCTAGTGTGACCGGTATGTTCTCTCCAGAAGAGGCGGACCCGGCTTCGCCTTTCCTCTGTCTACCGGAGATGACTAGCCGCTGTGTCCCACCATCTCCCGTGGGAGGCGCGGGACCGGCCATACCCCCCACCGTGGGAGCAGTCGTGGCCGCCGGAGTAGCCGCCACGACCCAGGCACCGGGGCCGGCGTGCCCACCCGGAGGACCGGGCCAAGCGCCCCTCCAGCCTCGAGACGCGGAGTCGTGCAACAGCCAAGCACCATCTCCTGGGGACCCAGGACAAGAGCAGCCCGACACAGATGAGCAAGATGTGCACGTTTCTTTGAACAGCTCGCTGCCAGAACTGATCAGATGGGCGGCTAGTGTGTGGGGCATGACGTTCCCTGAAGGCACCACGCCGCCATCTTCTTCATGTCTGGTGGGAAGATTTGCCGCCAAGTCGGGGAGCCAGGCACAGGCCATTTGGCCCTGCGTCCCAGAAATCCTAAACCTGTTGCAAGCCTAGGCCAGCGAGCCACTGAAAAACAGAGCACCAGTTTTAGCATTCATGCAGGTGACGAAGGTCCCCCCGGTGCAGCCGCTGGAGTCCAGCTTGTCCGCCGTGTTTGGACTCAAGCCTACAAAACACGTAGGTACAACTGTTTCGCAGCCGTCAACGGCGGACCAGTTCTCTACAAAGCTGCAGGACCACATCCATAAATGCTCAGCGCAGGTGGGGGCTGCAGCGAACAACATTGCTCTCCTGGTGTTCAGCGTCGGGCAGGAGCCAACGCACGAGTTGGTAGGAGCAGCTCTGGACGCCATCACAAACATGTGTGAGGTGCTGGCGACATGCTCAGCTAGGATCTCAGCGTGGGCCACGCTGTTCCAGAGACAGGTCTGGCTGAAGCTGTCTCACACCATCCCGAAGGAAGTGAAGAAGCAGCTGCTACAGGGGCCAATTTCTTCTCAGGGTCTGTTCGGGACACATTATCAGACGGTGTTCGAGCAGCTACGCTCATCCTCCGAGGCGCTTGAGCAGGTACAAAAGCACACAGTGTCGGCCCGAGCAGACCCTCGTGTAGCACGCGGGCCGATGCGCCCACGAGAGCAGAGCGTACCGTAGCCAGCAGAGATTATCTTCTCCATCTCAGACCTTCGCAACGCCGCAGCCTCCAGCCACATCAAGGTTTCACCCGTCCCCTTACTCCCAGATACCCGGGAGCAGCAGGGGAAGGGGCCGCCATCAACCTCCATGGGCCGGCCAGTACCAGAGCATGAGGAGAGACCAGC
>JBBPBX010051135.1:0-11483 GCA_038048925.1 Garcialebias charrua | reverse complement strand
AATTGTTTTTTATTTTATTTTATTTTATATAAATTTTACCTGTTGCACCCTTGGCTGGACTCAGAGACAGCTTTGTTTCCTCCCTGGTCATACTACGAGGCCGTGATCGAGTTTTCTTGGTTGACGATTGACCTCGGTTGGGGGATTTCTGCTTCAAGACTTTGTCCAGGTCCTGCATGATTCTGAGCTGTTGCCGTCGCATGTACTCTGCTCGTGTGAACTCCCCACGTCGAGCGGGAGTGGCTGGGGGTGTGGGAGAGGGTGAGGTTATGCCTGCGGGAGAAATGTTAGAAGGAGATGCCACTCTTCTTTCGGTGGATGCTGGTCTGAAAAAAGAAGCAGAAGGTATTAGGATTCAAATCGTTGGCTTGGCTTTAATTTTTTTAATTGACCAAAAACAGAAACAAATTCAGATGCAAAATTGCTAAATGGGTGTACCACAGGGTTCCATTTAAGGACCATAGCTCTTTTACTTGTAAATTTCTGAACTACTGTACTTGAACCCTGTAAAGATGATCAATACCAAATGTATTCAGACTATGCTAGCCTACTGTATTTGCATCAAAAACTCTTCATCCAGCCTCAGTGCTGGAACTGCTTCATGGAGTTTTACAGTCAGTAGCGTTTACAACCTTTTACTGCTCCTTTCACATTTTGTTTTGCTTCAGCTTGTTTCAGCTTCCTTGTGCAAATTCAAACAATGTTTCAGCTACTGTACCTTCAGCTAATTTCAGCTATTTTTCCACTGTTTTGTGATCCTTTTAGATTTGTTCTGCTAACTACAACATTTTTGGGCTTCTTCTAACTTCTTTCTACTAATTTCCACTTGTAATGCTCCCTTCTATACTTATTTATGGAAGTTTCAGCTTTTCTGCTATTTCAGCTGTTATTTAGCGGTTTTGTTTTAGCTTTTCAGCTAATTCCACATTCTTTGCAGTTGTTTTAACTTTTATCAGCCTAATTCAGCAAAAACGTGCTCTCTCTCAACTTCCTTCTGGTAATTTAAGTTTATTTAGGCTTTTTAGCTACTTTTCAGATGGGTTTTTGTGTGTGTGTGTGTGTGTGTGTGTGCGCGCACGTGCGTGCGTGTGTGTGTGTGTGTGTGTGTGTGCTAATTTCACATTTTTTAAGACCATTTTCACTTGGTTGTTCTCGTTTCTGCTTCTTTCGGACTAATTGGGCATAATTGTGCTCTCAGCACTTCATTCTGGTAATTTAAGCTTCTTTTTATGTTTTCAGCTAATTTTCAGCTATTTTTTGCTAATTTCAGCTTTTGGAGCTAAATTCCTAATTTTTGTGCTAATTTCTGCTTAATTAAACCAAATTCAGCAAATATGTGTTCTTTCTGCTTTCTTCTGCTAACTTAGGCTTGTTCTTCCTTTTCAGCTACATTTCAGCATGGTTTTAGCTCATTTCAGCTATGTATCAGCAAGTTCATTATAAATAAGCATTCACACTTCATATTCACAGGAAATGCATTTCTCTAGTTTGTATTACTTTTATGCTTGTATGTTTGATATTGTTTAACTGTTAGTTTTCATTTAATTTTATGAAGTTTAGCTGTTCTTAAAACCTAATTAGGGGGCCATGTCTGCAAATGAGCCATTAGCTAGAAGTCCCTTGTACAAAATGCTAATTACACGTTTTTAACAAAGTTTTATGTTTTGTCACTGACTAAATAAATCTAATTGAACTGTACGAGTCTCCATTTGGTGCCATCGTTGATAAAACATGTTACCTAGTTTCCCTCTCTTGCTCATGCCACTGTCTCCTCTTCTTCAGCTCCTCCGTCCTTTTCTGCTGCCTCTCCAGCAGCAGAGCTTTACGCTGGGCCATCTCTCCTTCACCGTGTCCCTCCTCCTGCAAACAGGAACACACCATAACTCAAACTCATGGTTGACCTGAAGTGCAACAATTCAACAAAAGCAGCTGAAACATTTGCTTCAAATGACACAAAAACCACAAATTGTTTCTTTTTTGGAAAACACGTCTCAACAAGAACAACTCAAGTTTTCTGAAATGTTCATGTTTAAAGTCCATGACCCACCATGTTTTCAAATTGCATCGCCATTAATATTTAGTAGTGAATTAAATAATAAAACAGGAGCGTTTATTGATATTGTAGAGAAATAACGCTAAATGTGTTATTTCATGATTTTTAGCATATTTTAACAGCAGCTCCAGAAAAATTTGCCCCTCTATATATGGGCATTGACGTCACTGAAGTATCCGCCTTGAATGCAGGCGGAGCTCTAACAAGCATGCATCAACGTAGTTTCCTTATTTCTGACCAGAAAACTACCAGAGTAGTTACGAATACAACTAATAAAAACGATGTGTTGCTTAGTTCTGCAGCAATACCTCGAAGGATGGCGTTAGTGTTCATTATTTACCCAAAATCAAAGGATTCATAATGGATTTATAAAGTGGACCGACAAGAAGAAGGCTCGCACCTCCACAGTTGGGAGGTTTTGCGGGTAAGTCTTTTGCTCAATTTTATTTTTGACATCAGAACAGAATGAATAATAGAGCAGGCTTTTAAATGTACCATAGTTTGGTAATATTCTTCCATTTATAGATGGCCTCCCTTCACACCTTATAGCCATCCTCTCACTCCAATATGTATTTTTTTTTTTTTTTTTTTAATAGAGAGAAAGAAAGAAAAGAGAAAGTGAGACAACAAAACAAAACAACAAAACAACAATTGTCCACAGAAAGAGCACAAGGCAAACACACCAAACCTCCGTCCACAATCCTGCAAAGCACATGACAGAACACAACAACGAAACATACAAGCATAAAGACTGATAATATTCATGACCTTGCAAATATTTCTATAAATACACATACCCATACCTACAAATATATATACAATATACATACATATATATTTATATTCATTTATATACCCATCTACATACATCTACTATACATCCCTGCATCCATTTGTGTGTGGTTGTGAGCATGCATAAGTGAATGAGGTTCCTCCAATAGAACATTTAGTAGCGACTGTGAAGCATCAGAGACCCGTCCCCCCAAAGCCCGAGACAGACGAAGGGGCGATCAAAGCCCAAGACCCCAGGAAGGACCCCGAGCCCAGAGTCCCCAGGACCACCCGAACAGGACGAGCCACTCGTCCACTCCCCAGATCCGACCAAGTGGAAGAACCGGACGAACCCCACCAGGGACCACACACAATGACCCCCCGGGGTCAACAGCGACAATACACAGGCCCCCGCCGGAGCCCGCCGCACCGACGTAGCCCCAGGGCCGGTCACCGAGGCTCGGGCACCGGGGACGCCCATCCCTCAGGTCCAGACCTGACAGGACCAGAGGACCCGAGCCCCACCAGGCAGCCACCAGGCCGAGCTGACAAACGCCCAAGCGCCCAGCCCCAGATAGTGAGGGCCCCAAGCACGCCCGTAGGCAGAGGAACACCCACCAGGGGGCCACGTGGCAGGAGCGCGACACTGGGTAGCCTCAGAAGTATCAGAGAGGGGGCAGTCCAAGTCCCAGCCTGACACTAAAACATTCATACACAGACACACTCATTCAGACCCACCCTCATCCTCACCCTCAGTCACAGAAAGACAAACAATAACGACACGCTCCATTCATAATCCCGATGCACACTCTATACCCCCTAGGTCCAAGACATGTACCTGCTACCTACATGGGGCAGCCCACATCCAAACCCAGGAGGTAGACCCATTCATTCTGGGGTGGAGAGCAGCAGACGTCCAAGATCCGGCACACCCCGCGCCCTGCCGACAGGACAGGACAGGACACCCGAGCCCAAGCAGCCCCAGAGGGAGCCCACTGCCAGCCCCGCCCACGGCGAACCCGCAGGCCCCGAACCCCCCCACTCCCCAGCACAACCCCTGACGGCCCACCCCCAGAATGTCCGCAAGGCAACCAGGGGGGCAAGAGAAAAATAAATAAATAATATATAAATAAATACATAATAAATAAAATTGAAATTAACAAATCAAGACCCCGACACACACACCCCCGTCCCCAAATGTACTGTTGGTGAGTGTTGTTGTAGGGAGAAGCCACTAGCCCCGCAGAGGAGATCAGATAAGATAAGATTTATTGATCCCGCAGGAATTTTTTTGTGCAACAGAAGGGAGGTGGAAGCGTTCACCAGACACATTAACTCGGTAACAACATCAAGTTCACCAGAGAGGATGCTAACGAAAACAAGCTGCCTTTTTTGGACTGTTTGGTTCACATGGAAAGAGAGGACAGCCTCAACATTGAAGTTTACAGAAAACCAACCCACACAGACCAGTATCTCCTGTTTGACTCTCACCATCCACTGGAACACAAACTTTCTGTCATCAGAACTTTACAGCACCGGGCCGATCACATCCCCACGAAGACAGAAGGGAAGAAAAAGGAACAGAAACACATTGAAAAATCTCTCCAAACATGTGGATATCCTAACTGGGCTTTTGTCAAGTCAGCGAGGAAATTTCCAAAACACAATAAGGAACAGAAAAAGGAGAACAGACGAAAAAACATTGTCATCCCTTATGTTGCTGGACTATCAGAGAATTTCAGAAGGATTTTCAACAAACACAACATCCCAGTACATTTCAAACCCAGCAGGACTCTCAGACAGAGGCTGGTCCACCCTAAGGACAAAACACCTACACACAAACAGAGTGGTGTAGTGTATGCAGTCCAGTGCAGCGAGGACTGTCCAGACTTATACATTGGAGAAACTAAACAGCCTACAGAAGAATGTCCCAACATAGGAGAGCCTCCTCCTCTGGACAAAACTCAGCTGTTCACCTCCACCTCACAGACAAGGGACACTCTTTTGAGGACCAGAATGTACATATTTTGGACCGAGAGCACAGGTGGTTTGAGAGAGGTGTGAAGGAGGCGATTTATGTAAAAAGAGAGAAACCATCGTTAAACAGAGGAGGAGGTCTAAGATTTCAACTTTCTAAAACTTATGGTGCGGCCCTGGGTTTGGTTCCCAGGCGTCTCACACCTGATGAGAACAGAGGAGCCTTGTTTGTGAATTAGACCAACAAAGACTTTGACAGGTCCCTGCTATCAATGGGTGAAGTGTGACTTGTCATTTCACATACAGTAGGATGTGTGTGTGTGTTCTGTAAGCTCTGTTTTCACACACTGAACTTTGAATGGGTCACAGGTACGTGTTATCCCAAGTATGTGGGGGTGTTAAGGCCGAGATACACTCGAGCGTCCTCACGATACGCCAATACGCAGCGTACGTACGCCAAGGAAAAAGCGTAGCCCCGCGTAGCCCCTCAGGGCAAGTACGCGCAAAAGTATTTTTTTACTACGCATACGCGATCCGCGTGCGCGATACGCGGTGTCTGACCATAAACTTCCCGGCGCCGGACTGTTTTGTATGTTACACAAATGAAATAAATTCCCCTTCTTTATCGCTGATCGGGCCTTTTCTTTTGTTTTTTTGCCTAAAGTCAAGTAACCGCTTCTTCCTCCGTTCACTCGATGATTGAAATGAATGAATTCAGGTCCTACCTTGGTGCGCGATGTTTTAATATCCCCTGGTGGGCTGTGTGCTGCAGGAAAAGCGCTCCCTGTTATTATTTTTATTTCTGAGAGAACTTTTTATAACATATATAGTAGAAACAGCGCATCAGAACACCGCAGAAGTCTGAGCGAGCTGCTCATGTTAAAGGTTTCACTTTCAACTAGGTTTCACATTCAGCTGACTGAGCGCTGTCAATCAATTCAGTAGGCGTGTCAGCAAGTGACCAATCAGCGTGCTCAGTTGTCCCCTTCGTGTGCAGCAGCTCATATTACAACAAGGAGAACGTCTGAGCTGAAGTCAGCTGAAGTGAAGCAGCCGCTCCGTATACGCGCGTATACGCGCGTATACGCGCGTATACGCGCGTATACGGAGTCTGCTTCACTGTATCTCGGCCTTTAGTTTCCAATTTACATATGTTGGTGCGTGTCAATGGCTTGTCTTGTTATAACTGCTCCCCCTCACTATCTCCTAACTCAATTGATAAAGCTTTTCGGATGAGAAGCGAAACGTCTTGTGTGTTACAAATAAAGTCCAGTTGTTCTGTATTGAACGCCTTTTTTAATTTTATCATGTCCTGGATGACTGAGAATCTTCACCAGCATAGTACAAAGGAACATACCGGGTACACAAGGGATCATCATTATCTAAGGTTAAAACAACACCATCGGTAAAGAAAATCTGAGTGACTGCATCCCCAAAATAAAATTAAAATTAAAAAGATATAAAATATTAATGTTTTTTTTTTTTCCAAACTTGATGGACTTCTATGCGGTCATATCGAGTTCAAAACTCATCCGCCTTGTTCAGAAAAAGACAATTACTAAAATCTGCAAAGCAAGACACTACTCCAAAATTAAACAAAATATATTTCAATGGTCATTAAAATCTGACGTGAGGACGCAGAAAACAAAAGACTCATCCAGTTTCACTGACTGTTTAGCCACATTATGAACAGATTAATCTCCAAACAATAGTCATAATGGATTAACATAAATAATCCTAAAACTCAGACTGTTCACTACCATCTTGTTGATTTGCTGTGATCCAGTCACGATCCTGTCAGGGGTGTCAAAGTCAAATACACAGAGGGCCAAAAAAATTTTTTGCTACAAGCCAAGAGCCGGACTGGTTCAATGTTTATTATAAGGGGGTGACATAAGATATTTTTTTCTACTTTCTGCACTCTTTTTATTCAGTGTTTTCTTTTTGATGAATTTGTTATATTTTGTCTCTTTTAAATGAATGAATAAATTAATTAAATAAAATATTAAATAGCTTTACATCTGCTCTTGGCATAAATCAACACAGACATGTTCCTGCTATTAGTATTTTACATTGTTTTATAATGTAGCTGTTTATAACAAATATGTTATAAATAGAATGACTTCCGTACGGCTTCGAGGCGATTCTGGTCCACCATCCGGCGTCTCAGGGGGGGGAAAGCGGTACGCGACCAACACCATTTATGGTGGGGATGGCGTGCTGTTGACCTCAACTCGGGATGTTGTGAGTCGGTGGGCGGAATACTTCGAAGACCTCCTCAATCCTACTGGCACGTCTTCCACTGAGGAAGCGGAGCCTGGGGACTTTGGGTCGGGCTCTCCAATCTCTGGTGCTGAGGTCACCGAGGTGGTTAAAAAGCTCCGCGGTGGCAGGGCTCCGGGGGTGGATGAGATTCGCCCTGAGTTCCTTAGGGCTCTGGATGTTGTGGGGTTGTGTTGGCTTACGCGACTCTGCAATATTGCGTGGACATCGGGGGCAGTTCCCTTGGATTGGCAGACTGGGGTGGTGGTTCCCCTATTCAAAAAGGGGGACCGTAGGGTGTGTTCCAACTATAGGGGGATCACACTCTTAAGCCTCCCTGGTAAGGTCTATTCAGGGGTTCTGGAGAGGAGGGTCCGTCGGATAGTCGAACCTCGGATTCAGGAGGAGCAGTGTGGTTTTCGTCCTGGTCGTGGAACACTAGACCAGCTCTACACCCTCAACAGGGTCCTGGAGGGTGCGTGGGAGTTTGCCCAACCAGTTTACATGTGCTTTGTAGACTTGGAAAAGGCATTCGACCGCGTCCCTCGGGGGGTTCTGTGGGGTACTCCGGGAGTATGGGGTACCAGGCCCATTGATATGGGCTGTTAGGTCCCTGTACGACCGGTGTCAGAGCTTGGTCCGCATTGCCGGCAGTAAGTCAGGCTCGTTTCCGGTGAGAGTTGGACTCCGCCAAGGTTGCCCTTTGTCACCGATTCTGTTCATAACTTTTATGGACAGAATTTCTAGGCGCAGCCAAGGTGTTGAGAGGATCCGTTTTGGTGGCCTTAGAATCGCTTCTCTGTTTTTTGCAGATGATGTGGTCCTATTGGCTTCATCAGTTCGTGATCTACAGCTTTCACTGGAGCGGTTTGCAGCTGAATGTGATGCGGCCGGGATGAGGATCAGTTCCTCCAAATCCGAGGCCATGGTCTTGAGCCGGAAAAGGGTAGCATGCCTTCTCCAGGTCGGGGAGGAGGTCCTGCCCCAAGTGGAGGAGTTTAAGTATCTCGGGGTCTTGTTCACGAATGAGGGAAAACTGGAGCGTGAGATCGATAGGCGGATAGGTGCAGCGTCCGCAGTGAAGCGGGCGTACGTCTGTCGTGGTGAAGAGAGAGCTGAGTCAAAAGGCAAAGCTCTCAATTTACCGATCGATCTACGTTCCCACCCTCATCTATGGTCATGAGCTCTGGGTTATGACCGAAAGAACAAGATCTCGGATACAAGCGGCTGAAATGAGTTTTCTCCGCAGGGTGTCTGGACTCTCCCTTAGAGATAGGGTGAGAAGCTCAGTCATCCGGGAGGGACTCGGAGTAGAGCCGCTGCTTCTCCACATCGAGAGGAGCCAGTTGAGGTGGCTCGGGCATCTGGTTAGGATGCCTCCTGGACGCCTCCCTGGTGAGGTGTTCCGGGCATGTCCCACCGGGAGGAGACCCAGAGGAAGACCCAGGACACGCTGGAGGGACTATGTTTCTCGGCTGGCCTGGGAACGCCTTGGGATTCCCCCAGAGGAGCTGCTCCAAGTGGCTGGGGAGAGGGAAGTCTGGGCCTCCCTACTTACGCCAAAATTACACTACACGCGTTACGGCTCCGCCCCGCTCCGGTCCGACCTCCGCAGCAAATACGCACCCATTATAATCAATGACAGAATTTACACTGGCTCCGCACGGCGGCAGCGAGCTGCGGAGAGCGGACGGCAGTCCGTCAAAATTAGAAATTTTTCTATTTCTGCCGGACGCCGGAGCTGTGCGGAGGCACCAACAGGAAAAGGAACGAGCACAACTTCCGTATTTACAAAATAAAATCACCACGGGCGGACTAATCCTAGCTCTATACGGATTTATTTGTACAAAAATGCTGTCAAACTATCATTTATGACTACGCCTACAAACGCAATACAAGAAATAAATAAATAAAGTATTTTATTCTGAAAATGTAATACCTCACTTCCTGTTGCTCAAACCATGTCCTGTCGCTCATTTACGAGAGAAGATCAAGGCAGCAGTCTCTACTGTTGTTCTCCTTCTTCCACCGAATGAATTGTTTTGTTCTGACTTCATTATTTATCACTTGATTTATCGCGCGATCCCGCAAATCCCGCGCATGCGTCTAGGAGCGGCGCATGCAGGCGGACCTGAGCTGAGCGGAGGTAGTGGAAATTGGAGTTTGAGACGCTCAGCTGCGACCTGCGGAGCGGAGTGGACCGCAAGTAGTGTAATTTTGGCGTTAGGCTGCTACCCCCGCGACCCGACCCTGGATAAGCGGAAGAAAATGGATGGATGGATGGATGTTATAAATAAATAATAATAAAAAAACTCCACTAGATAATTACTAGAATAAATATTTCATAATAATGGTGTGGAGAGGATGGCTGTAAGGGAAGAAGGGAGGCCATCACAAAAAAAAAATCATCCAGGGGCCCATAAATAATGAATTCTCGGGCCGGATCTGGCCCGCGGGCCGGCACTTTGACATATGTGCTGTAGGTAACCGAGAGCCCTTCATCCCTTGTGAAGAGACTTTCCGTATTTTCCAGAATATAGGTTGCGGCTTTTTGCCTAATTTGCATGCCCTGCGACCTATAGAGAGGTGAAACCTATTTACTGTATGGATTTTTTCCCCATATTTTTAGACAAATTTTTGGCTCAGACGTGACCGTTTTTCATTTTGGCAGAAAATGGTGCAGTACCACTTTTGTCCGCTAGGGGGACACTTCCAGAGAGTCCACCGACCGTTTCCAGCTCATGTGTCCGAAAAAAGCCTCCTCTGCTCGGACTGACTCTTTCGCTGCCCGGCCTCCTGCTCTGGAGGTAACTTCTGTTAGCTCTGTGTTTGTTAGCTGTTTGTTTGCAAGATAAGTCAAGAACCACTTGGCGGATTTTTATGAAACTTACAGAATGTAATCACTGTATGGACATTTACAAGTGACTAGCTTTATGAGATGTTTGAGATAAAATAAAATAAACAATCTTTTAGCTTTGTTGTTAGCGGTTAGCTACCGTAAACATATACCTACTATTTAGATAAATAGCTCATAAACCACTCGGTGGATATTGCTGCTATTATATTTGATTAGATATTGATACTGCTCTCAGAGTGTAATTATATGGCTTTAATTTACAAACTGTTGCCCTGTATTAAACATTTGAGATCAAATTCGATTTTTTATTTGTTTTTTTAGACGGAATCGTCTCGTGTTAGCTTTCGTTTTATTTCCGTTAATAAAGTTATAAATAGCTCATAAACCACTCGGGGGATATTTTTTCTGCTCCCAAAGTGTAATTATATGGCTTTAATTTACAAACTGTTGCCCTGTACAGTATAAGACATTTGTGATAAAATTCGATTTTTTATTCGTGTTTTGAGAGACGGACTCATCTCTGTTAGCTTTCGTTTTATTTCCGTGTATATTTTAGCAAATAGCTAATAAACCACTTGGCTAATAAACCACTAACCCTTGTGCTATAATGTCAGCTATAATTTCTAGCAAACAAATAATTGTTTTTACTGTGTTAATCTTCTTAAAAGCCTTGCTGTGCGCTCCTGTGGCAGACATTTGCAGCAGAGCTAAACACTCGGTCCACATTTCCGGGTAGACTCAGCGGTGACACGTCACGTCAGTGGTGGATGACGCGTTACGTCGGCGGTGACGTAGGTGCGACCTATATTCCGGTGCGATCTATTTATGGATTTTTCCAATTTTTTGGCAATAATTGGACAAAGCGACCTATAATCCGGTGCGACCTATAACCCGGTAAATACGGTAACCAAGAACACTTTCATTATCTTTGTTTTATTTTTCCAAGTTGATTAAATGTAGAAGGTTGTGACAATGTTTTATTCGGCACAGAATGATGAAAGTTATTACAAATTGACTGACTCCTCAGTAGGAAAAAAGAGAGTTCCTTTGAAGATCAAGGAATGTAGTAATAAACCTACAGAGTGTGGTGGTGCCGAGGGGTTAGTGCAGCGTCTCATCTGCAGAGTGCCAAACATCAGGAGACTCACGTACCCATGTCTGTTTCACTTCTTGAAGCAAAGTAATAAATGAACAAAGACTTGTGAAATCAGAGGTGCCCAGTTGTTCAAACAGAAACTTTACTCTTTTAAGGAAACGTTTTATGGGAGAAGTGGTTGGAGCTGTCGCCTCAAAAGCAAGAAGGTTCCAGGTTCAAATCCCAGCTGCAACCTTTTTGTGTGAGTTTTCTCCTGTTTCCTCCCACTGACCAGAAACATGCATGTTCAGCTAACTAACTCAAAAGTGTCATCAGGTGTGAGTGGCTGACCTCTTCAGGGCGTAAAGTAACCCAGTCTTTGACCAGTGATCGCTGGAGATCAGCTTCCCTGCCACCCTGACTGGGAAAGTAGATGAAGAAAATGGATAGTAACATTATGAAGCTAAATGGTTAGCACAGTTTTTATA
>JBBPBX010051134.1:12194-24694 GCA_038048925.1 Garcialebias charrua | reverse complement strand
AGCAAACTGGTTGGTCCACATAAGTTGCTTACTTGGTGGGTTAACTTCAGTGTGCTTTGGACTACTCTGACTGAGGAAGCCCTCTGGAGTGAGGGTGAAACGTTTCTGCTAAAAAGAAACTGTCCAGATGAACTGATTGAGAATGAGCGGATTTGATACCTGGACTATTGAGAATTAACTTTCTTGTCTTGAACCACTTTGGACATGTCTGCCTGCCTGGGAGGAGTCGACGAGGGACACGCCCCCAGAAACCATCTTGGCTACAGCAAACTGGTTGGTCCACATAAGTTGCTTACTTGGTGGGTTAACTTCAGTGTGCTTTGGACTACTCTGACTGAGGAAGCCCTCTGGAGTGAGGGTGAAACGTTTCTGCTAAAAAGAAACTGTCCAGATGAACTGATTGAGAATGAGCGGATTTGATACCTGGACTATTGAGAATTAACTTTCTTGTCTTGAACCACTTTGGACATGTCTGCCTGCCTGGGAGGAGTCGACGAGGGACACGCCCCCAGAAACCATCTTGGCTACAGCAAACTGGTTGGTCCACATAAGTTGCTTACTTGGTGGGTTAACTTCAGTGTGCTTTGGACTACTCTGACTGAGGAAGCCCTCTGGAGTGAGGGTGAAACGTTTCTGCTAAAAAGAAACTGTCCAGATGAACTGATTGAGAATGAGCGGATTTGATACCTGGACTATTGAGAATGAACTTTCTTGTCTTGAACCACTTTGGACATGTCTGCCTGCCTGGGAGGAGTCGACGAGGGACAAGCCCCCAGAAACCATCCTGCCTGGGAGGAGTCGACGAGGGACAAGCCCCCAGAAACCATCTTGGCTACAGCAAACTGGTTGGGTCCACTTAAGTTGTTTACTTGGTGGGTTAACTTCAGTGTGCTTTGGACTACTCTGACTGAGGAAGCCCTCTGGAGTGAGGGTGAAACGTTTCTGCTAAAAAGAAACTGTCCAGATGAACTGATTGAGAATGAGCGGATTTGATACCTGGACTATTGAGAATTAACTTTCTTGTCTTGAACCACTTTGGACATGTCTGCCTGCCTGGGAGGAGTCGACGAGGGACACGCCCCCAGAAACCATCTTGGCTACAGCAAACTGGTTGGTCCACATAAGTTGCTTACTTGGTGGGTTAACTTCAGTGTGCTTTGGACTACTCTGACTGAGGAAGCCCTCTGGAGTGAGGGTGAAACGTTTCTGCTAAAAAGAAACTGTCCAGATGAACTGATTGAGAATGAGCGGATTTGATACCTGGACTATTGAGAATTAACTTTCTTGTCTTGAACCACTTTGGACATGTCTGCCTGCCTGGGAGGAGTCGACGAGGGACACGCCCCCAGAAACCATCTTGGCTACAGCAAACTGGTTGGTCCACATAAGTTGCTTACTTGGTGGGTTAACTTCAGTGTGCTTTGGACTACTCTGACTGAGGAAGCCCTCTGGAGTGAGGGTGAAACGTTTCTGCTAAAAAGAAACTGTCCAGATGAACTGATTGAGAATGAGCGGATTTGATACCTGGACTATTGAGAATTAACTTTCTTGTCTTGAACCACTTTGGACATGTCTGCCTGCCTGGGAGGAGTCGACGAGGGACACGCCCCCAGAAACCATCTTGGCTACAGCAAACTGGTTGGTCCACATAAGTTGCTTACTTGGTGGGTTAACTTCAGTGTGCTTTGGACTACTCTGACTGAGGAAGCCCTCTGGAGTGAGGGTGAAACGTTTCTGCTAAAAAGAAACTGTCCAGATGAACTGATTGAGAATGAGCGGATTTGATACCTGGACTATTGAGAATTAACTTTCTTGTCTTGAACCACTTTGGACATGTCTGCCTGCCTGGGAGGAGTCGACGAGGGACACGCCCCCAGAAACCATCTTGGCTACAGCAAACTGGTTGGTCCACATAAGTTGCTTACTTGGTGGGTTAACTTCAGTGTGCTTTGGACTACTCTGACTGAGGAAGCCCTCTGGAGTGAGGGTGAAACGTTTCTGCTAAAAAGAAACTGTCCAGATGAACTGATTGAGAATGAGCGGATTTGATACCTGGACTATTGAGAATTAACTTTCTTGTCTTGAACCACTTTGGACATGTCTGCCTGCCTGGGAGGAGTCGACGAGGGACACGCCCCCAGAAACCATCTTGGCTACAGCAAACTGGTTGGTCCACATAAGTTGCTTACTTGGTGGGTTAACTTCAGTGTGCTTTGGACTACTCTGACTGAGGAAGCCCTCTGGAGTGAGGGTGAAACGTTTCTGCTAAAAAGAAACTGTCCAGATGAACTGATTGAGAATGAGCGGATTTGATACCTGGACTATTGAGAATTAACTTTCTTGTCTTGAACCACTTTGGACATGTCTGCCTGCCTGGGAGGAGTCGACGAGGGACACGCCCCCAGAAACCATCTTGGCTACAGCAAACTGGTTGGTCCACATAAGTTGCTTACTTGGTGGGTTAACTTCAGTGTGCTTTGGACTACTCTGACTGAGGAAGCCCTCTGGAGTGAGGGTGAAACGTTTCTGCTAAAAAGAAACTGTCCAGATGAACTGATTGAGAATGAGCGGATTTGATACCTGGACTATTGAGAATTAACTTTCTTGTCTTGAACCACTTTGGACATGTCTGCCTGCCTGGGAGGAGTCGACGAGGGACACGCCCCCAGAAACCATCTTGGCTACAGCAAACTGGTTGGTCCACATAAGTTGCTTACTTGGTGGGTTAACTTCAGTGTGCTTTGGACTACTCTGACTGAGGAAGCCCTCTGGAGTGAGGGTGAAACGTTTCTGCTAAAAAGAAACTGTCCAGATGAACTGATTGAGAATGAGCGGATTTGATACCTGGACTATTGAGAATTAACTTTCTTGTCTTGAACCACTTTGGACATGTCTGCCTGCCTGGGAGGAGTCGACGAGGGACACGCCCCCAGAAACCATCTTGGCTACAGCAAACTGGTTGGTCCACATAAGTTGCTTACTTGGTGGGTTAACTTCAGTGTGCTTTGGACTACTCTGACTGAGGAAGCCCTCTGGAGTGAGGGTGAAACGTTTCTGCTAAAAAGAAACTGTCCAGATGAACTGATTGAGAATGAGCGGATTTGATACCTGGACTATTGAGAATTAACTTTCTTGTCTTGAACCACTTTGGACATGTCTGCCTGCCTGGGAGGAGTCGACGAGGGACACGCCCCCAGAAACCATCTTGGCTACAGCAAACTGGTTGGTCCACATAAGTTGCTTACTTGGTGGGTTAACTTCAGTGTGCTTTGGACTACTCTGACTGAGGAAGCCCTCTGGAGTGAGGGTGAAACGTTTCTGCTAAAAAGAAACTGTCCAGATGAACTGATTGAGAATGAGCGGATTTGATACCTGGACTATTGAGAATTAACTTTCTTGTCTTGAACCACTTTGGACATGTCTGCCTGCCTGGGAGGAGTCGACGAGGGACACGCCCCCAGAAACCATCTTGGCTACAGCAAACTGGTTGGTCCACATAAGTTGCTTACTTGGTGGGTTAACTTCAGTGTGCTTTGGACTACTCTGACTGAGGAAGCCCTCTGGAGTGAGGGTGAAACGTTTCTGCTAAAAAGAAACTGTCCAGATGAACTGATTGAGAATGAGCGGATTTGATACCTGGACTATTGAGAATTAACTTTCTTGTCTTGAACCACTTTGGACATGTCTGCCTGCCTGGGAGGAGTCGACGAGGGACACGCCCCCAGAAACCATCTTGGCTACAGCAAACTGGTTGGTCCACATAAGTTGCTTACTTGGTGGGTTAACTTCAGTGTGCTTTGGACTACTCTGACTGAGGAAGCCCTCTGGAGTGAGGGTGAAACGTTTCTGCTAAAAAGAAACTGTCCAGATGAACTGATTGAGAATGAGCGGATTTGATACCTGGACTATTGAGAATTAACTTTCTTGTCTTGAACCACTTTGGACATGTCTGCCTGCCTGGGAGGAGTCGACGAGGGACACGCCCCCAGAAACCATCTTGGCTACAGCAAACTGGTTGGTCCACATAAGTTGCTTACTTGGTGGGTTAACTTCAGTGTGCTTTGGACTACTCTGACTGAGGAAGCCCTCTGGAGTGAGGGTGAAACGTTTCTGCTAAAAAGAAACTGTCCAGATGAACTGATTGAGAATGAGCGGATTTGATACCTGGACTATTGAGAATTAACTTTCTTGTCTTGAACCACTTTGGACATGTCTGCCTGCCTGGGAGGAGTCGACGAGGGACACGCCCCCAGAAACCATCTTGGCTACAGCAAACTGGTTGGTCCACATAAGTTGCTTACTTGGTGGGTTAACTTCAGTGTGCTTTGGACTACTCTGACTGAGGAAGCCCTCTGGAGTGAGGGTGAAACGTTTCTGCTAAAAAGAAACTGTCCAGATGAACTGATTGAGAATGAGCGGATTTGATACCTGGACTATTGAGAATTAACTTTCTTGTCTTGAACCACTTTGGACATGTCTGCCTGCCTGGGAGGAGTCGACGAGGGACACGCCCCCAGAAACCATCTTGGCTACAGCAAACTGGTTGGTCCACATAAGTTGCTTACTTGGTGGGTTAACTTCAGTGTGCTTTGGACTACTCTGACTGAGGAAGCCCTCTGGAGTGAGGGTGAAACGTTTCTGCTAAAAAGAAACTGTCCAGATGAACTGATTGAGAATGAGCGGGTAACTGGAAAACATGTCGATCTGCTGAAAAGAATCCAGGATAAAGTGAAAGAGGAAGACTGACCAGAATGTTTATTTTTCATCCATCAGGAATCACTGTAAGTCATGCTTTGTGTGTGAAACTGTTAATTGTGTTTGAATTATCAAAAAAAAAAAGTGAAAGACAAAAACGTGTGAATTATTGTGCAGGTACTCTGCTGTGATGCTGCATAGAGGAGCTGCAAGAGGATGACGTCTGCTTCCGTTCCTAACCTGCCGCAGCTGACCTGCTGTCATCAACTTTAGATCCTGTAGTTGTAAAAAGTTTTGTGAGCAGTCTGTAGAGGTGAGCTGCCACTTTATTTGGACTATTCTCCTGTTTTCCATTAGCATAGTGAGGTAAGAGACTTGTGGTTTGGTGAATTTTATTTTTCTTCAGGTAAGAGATAATACAGTGGTTTGTTGTTTGTTGTTTTGGTCTGAAGCTGGTAAGACTCCACAAAGTCAATAATTTCACTATTGTAAAGAAAATCAATGTTCTATCATATAATCCTGATTTAGTGGCTGCTTGGGTGGTGTTGAAGATGGAATCGTCCATAATTAATAGCGTCCTGGTAGCTGTTATTGTGCTGGGGTGTAACATCACACAAACACTCCATCAATCTGTTCATGGCCCAGCCTTCGCTCCAATTTTAGAACTCAGTGTGGTTTGCAAGGATAAAAGTTTGCCCACCCCTAATCTATAACAACTCTTTAATTAAACCAGGATGATGAGTTACAACAACTTTTAATTTCCCCCTGGGATTAATAAAGTATTTTTGAATGGAATTGACTTGAAAATGGCAAAACACATCCCACAGTGCTGTAATCACTGAAACTGCTTTCACCAGTTCCGGTTCCAACCGAATGGCAGCATAAGAATAGCGCTCCTCCTTACAGATTTTAATAAAATCCTGCAACCTACTCTAACTAATCACAGACTCTACTGCAATAAAACAAGCGCAGGATGGAAACAAGAGAAAAAAGCAAGAAAAATGCTCCAGACACGTGATGATGAACCGTAGCACAAGGATAGCTATGCTAACACTAAAGACGGACCCGGAAATACCCAAAGTTAATCTCGAAATGATCCTTCGTGAAATACAAGAATTTAGACAAGAAAACAAACAACATCTAGATGTTCTAAGAGATGACATTAACAAAACGAACTAACGAATTGAGGAAGCCGAAGAGTGCATTGTGGTTGCGGAAGCTAAGCTAGACATGGTCGATCTAGCAATGAGAAACATGCTAAAAACACTGATTCAAAATGAAGACAAGCTGGTTGACCAAGAAGCAAGAGCAAGGAGAAAGAATATACAGATTTTCAATGTACCGGAGAACATAAAACAAGGCAACTTGATGATTGAATATGTAGAAAAACGTATTCAAGAGAAACTGAGCCTTCCTGACTCCTACAAACTCAGCATAGAAAGGGCGCATAGAGCGCTAGCGCCAAAACCAACGGGAGTAGCAAAGCCAAGATCAATTGTAGCACATTTCTTGCTGTACCGTGCAAATGAGGAAATACTGAGAAAAGCATGGGAGAAGAAAGAAATCTACGTTATTAACCAGAGGGTTTTCTTGGACCATGACTACCCTACCGCAATTCTAAATTGCTGCAAAGAATACAATGAAGCAAAATGGGTATTAAGAGAGAAGAAGATCTGTTTTCAGACTCCATACCCAGCAAAGCTCCGCGTCTTCTACAAGGATGAAACACACCTGTTCCAAACAGCACATGAGGCTACAGAGGACATGAATGACTGAGGCTTTACAGTCCAGGTGATCCCACCGCTTCAAGACCTGATGAAGCTGCTGGAGGGGGAACCGTGGCGCGTCACCGGGAGAGAAAGGAGGGTCCAGTGAGAGCAGCCCACCAGACAAACTGGCCCTATATCCAGACTGCAGGCTTTCAGAAGATAGCCCCCAGAATGAAAGAGCAGCGAAAACACCTTTGAGTTAATATATTCTCTGTTTCCCCACATTTCAGCATTTATCAGGAGGACCAGGACCATTAAAAGGTATGGACACACATTCTAGGTTGCCATGGAGGGCCTTTCCTCTATCACCGTCGGTTAAGGACTTCCCTCCAAGTTCTGACCCCAACCCAGGTCAGGTAAAGGACAATCTACCTTTACATTGGAACCCCAGGATTCATTTTCAGATATGTTCTGTACTTGTTCTTCATAGTTGTAATGATACAACCCTTCATCTCTGAACTAGTTTCACACCTTTTCACATCTCTCTGAACTGTATTGAATCACCTCTCACTGATTCTCTCAGTTGAGACACTTTACCAGTTTTATTTTAATAATTTGAACCAAGACACAACTTTAAATCAATAAGAGACTCTCTTATTCCTTTATTTTGTGTTAATGAATAACCTTGTGTTAAGTAAGCATTATTGAATTCAATGTTTGATAGTGGTGACCCGGTGCTATGTTCTGTTGTATACAGACCTCCAAAATACAACAAGGACTTTCTGACTGACTGCTGATTTTTTGGCAGGAGTCCTGTCTAAATATGACAAAATCCTTTTGGCTGGAGATTTCAATATCAGCGTGTGTTGTGCTGATAAACCGTTGGTCAAAGAGTTTTTACAGCTGATTGATTCATTTAATTCCAGAGATCCAGTGGGTCCTTGTTCAGATGTTGAGGCTCTCTCCTCTCATTTTAACTCAGCTTGTCAGTCTGTTTTAGATTCTGTGGCTCCATTAAAGATGAGAGCTTCCAGACCGAAGCCTGACCCCTGGACTGATGATATCACACGCGCTGCCAGACGCCAGTGCAGGAGAGCAGAGCGAAAATGGAAGAAGGACAAGTTGCAGGTGTCATTCCAAGCACTGAGGGACAGCTGGCGTTTCTATCAGTCCACTGTTAGAGCAGCAAAAAACAAATATTTCTCCGACATAATTTCCACCAACTCTATCAATCCACGTGTGCTTTTTAAAACCATCAGCTCTGTTCTTAAGGCCCCACAATCAGCCAGCCCGGAGAGCTCAGCTGAAGTGTGTGAGGACTTCCTGAGCTTTTTTACCAACAAGGTTGCAAACATTCGAGCTCTCATTAGCCCTCCTTCTTGTGACCCCTCCATCTCTGTTACATGCTCTGCTGTTTTCAGTCAGTTTGAGCTCGTCACCCTGCCTTTTTTAAAAGACATCACTGACCATATGAAGTCTGCTGGGTCTCCAAACGATCCCATCCCACCTCGTCTTTTTAAATAGGTTTTTCACACGGTAGCTCCTTCTGTGTCCCAAATCATAAATGGTAGCTTGGCAAGTGGACAGGTACCTGCAAGTTTTAAACATGCAGTTGTGACATCACTGATTAAAAAACCCGGTCTTGACTCCACAGACATGTCCAATTTTAGGCCTATTTCAAAACTGCCCTTTGTTTCAAAGATCTTGGAGAAAATTGTGTACAACCAGTTAACTGCTTACTTAAACAACCACAACCTTCTTGAACTGTTTCAATCCGGTTTTAAAACTCGCCACAGTACTGAGTCAGCACTGTTGAAGGTTTGCAATTACATTCTCATAGCCACAGACTCTGGTCACTGTGTAGTTTTGATGCTACTGGATCTAACTGCTGCCTTCGACATGGTGGACCACCACATCCTCCTGTCTCGCCTGGAGAACTGGGTGGGCATTCAGGGTTCTGCTCTGCAGTGGTTTAGATCCTATTTAACAGAGATAAGCTTTTGTGTGTGCCTGGGTTCTGTGGAGTCCTCTGTAACACCTCTCACATGTGGAGTACCTCAGGGATCTATACTTGGCCCCCTTCTAATTCCCTATATTTACTACCTCTGGGACATATTCTCCGGGAACATGGTATTTCTTTTCATTTTTACGCCGATGACAGTCAAATTTATGTTCCGCTGCAACAAGGAAAACAAGACTCCCTGAACCAACTTCTGGAATGTGTGGCTGAAGTCAGAGCATGGATGTCACACAACTTTTTACATTTTAACGAGAAAAAGACTGAGGTCCTGTTATTTAAGCCCAGTGAGGGTTCCACTGTTCATGCTGATCTGGGTCCTTTAACACAACATCTGACTGAGACAGCAACTAACCTGGGTGTAAGGCTGGACAGTGATTTTAAACTGGATGCTCAGATTAAATCTGTGGTCAAGTCCAGCTTTTATCACCTGAGACAACTGGCCAAAGTGAAACCATTTTGTCACAACATCATTTTGAGATTTTAATCCATGCATTCATTACAACTCGTCTGGACTATTGCAATTCACTTTACGTTGGTCTGAGCCAGTCATTACTGACCCGACTTCAACTGGTTCAGAATTCTGCTGCTCGCCTTTTAACTGGTACCAGAAAACAAGAACACATCACCCCTGTCTTAAAATCCCTACACTGGCTCCCAGTTGGTTTCCGGATTAATTTTAAGGTTCTTTTGTTTGTACAGGTAGTCCCCGACTTACGAGTGAGTTCCGTCCCTAGGGGGCGCTCGTATGTCAAAAATTCGTAAGTAGGATCACATAGTAAAAAAAAAAAAAAAAAAAATTTTTTTTTTTTTTTTTTTTTTATTTTTTTTTTATAAATGAATACATGTACAGTACTGGACAGTCACCAAGCACTTAGCCTATCCTAACACAGTTTTTAAAGATGAAGGAATAAGTTGAATTGTCTCCCTTTCACATAAAGGGAGCAAGCTCCCTATGGAGCCTGCAGGGAGGAGGGAGACAATTCAACTGATTCCTTCATCTTTAAAAACTGTGTTAGGATAGGCTAAGTGCTTGGTGACTGTACAGTACTGTACATTTATCTATTTATTAAAAATATACAGTATATACAGTATTTTTATTTTTTATTGTTTTTTATTTATAAATAGATAAATGTACAGTACTGTACAGTCACCAAGCACTTAGCCTATCCTAACACAGTTTTTAAAGATGAAGGAGTCAGTTGAATTGTCTCCCTCCTCCCTGCAGGCTCCATAGGGAGCTTGCTCCCTTTATGTGAAAGGGAGACAATTCAACTTATTCCTTCATCTTTAAAAACTGTGTTAGGATAGGCTAAGTGCTTGGTGACTGTCCAGTACTGTACATGTATTCATTTATTTAAAAAAAAAAAAAGTAAAAAAAAAATATATTTTTTTTATTTTTTTATTTTTTTATGAGATGCATGCTCTTAAGTCCGGGACCTCGTAAGTCAGAGCGCTCGTAAGTCGGGGACTACCTGTATTCAAATGTCTTCATGGTCTCGCCCCACAGTATCTGTCCGACCTTCTCCAGCCGTACATTCCCTCACGCTCTCTGAGGTCAGCAGATCAGCTGCTGTTGGTCGTCCCAAAGTCCAACAGGAGGCTGAGAGGTGACCGAGCGTTCTCAGTCGCTGCCCCTAAACTATGGAACGAGCTGCCTTTGCACGTCAGACAAACTGACTCACTTCCTGTTTTCTCAAATCTGCTCTGAAGATGTATTTTTTCTCTTTGGCTTTTAACACAGCTTGAAATGTTGGTTTTATGGTTTTTAAGTTTTTGTTTTATAGTTTTTACTGTTTGCTGTTTGATCTGGTAATTCATCACTTTTATGGTATTTGTTGAGTTTATAGTTGTATGCTTGTCTGTGTTAGTGTAAGCACTTTGGCCAACGGTGTTGTTTTAACGTGCTTTATAAATAAAGTTGTATTGTATTGTATTGTATAGTCAAAGACTGTTTAATTCAAACTGTTTAATTCAAGCTAAAGATCCAATGTTATTTCAAATGTTGATCCTGATGCATTTTTCCTCTGAAACTGATGTAAAGACACAGTGATACTGTAATCTCAGTCAGTTTTGAATCCAGGACACTAATCACTTCAGCAAGGGACTTCTATTTGTTGTCCCAGTTGATAATCAGAGAATAATCTCTGGTTTTGTTATATCATCAGTGAGTTTTCAAATATGATGCTGTAATGATGTGGTTTTCATCAAAGTGACAGGTCAAAAAAGTTTTTGTTGAAATGTTAAGACCGTTTTAATCAGTTTATCATAAATGCTGGCATCTTAAACTAACATTTTTATCCTTTCTGACATGATTGACCTCTCTTCTGCACCTCCACATTCATGCCTCCTCCCGGTCCCACAAGCAAATCGGGAAATATTTCATTCTGTTTCAAGTCAGCTTCAAAAGGTCCCTGACTTCCTGTTTTCGTAAGTCTGGTGAGGAGGTTGAGATGTGAACTTTCTCTTTGAAGCTGGGACGTCCGACCATGAGCAAAAGGTCCACGTCATCAGTTAAGGATTTATAACATGCCAGTTATAAATTCACTTCGAGCTGTAAAAAGCTTCACTTTAGTGAAATTCCTTTAAGGAATCTTTTATCTTGAAAAGCCAAACCGGAACTAAGGCTGTTACCCCGGTGGGGTGGAAGCCGTCTTTAGCGAGCCGTTGCAAAATGGATGCTTGCCGCCTGTAAACCGTAGCAGAATGGACAGTTCATGCACGTAAGGTTGGAACAAGTTTACCGAGGCAGAGACCAAGAATCTTCGCACAGGTAAAACGTCGATGTCCATTCGACCGAAGTCGAGCGGAAGCCGCCAAGGAACTGCCATGTTTCCTGGTTATACACATCAAGATATTACCCTTCTCAGTTCCCCTCCATTTTCTTTTACTCCTCCATCTTACTCCTAAACTTTCTCCTTATATCTTAAGCCAGTAAACTTTAAGTTTAACGTGCCTGCAGAATAAGTAATATAAGACCCTTAACTTGTTCTGTTGTACCTAGAAGTTACGGACGCGTGATGTCATCTGCTGAAGTAAATATATAGGAAATCCTGATCGATCAAGCCATGTATAAATGTATGATGTAATTTAATGATTTGTTAATTAAATTATTCAGTTCTGCTGAACCAACATTAATTGATGTTTCATGCCTTTTACATCTCTCGTCTGGTCACACACAAGTTCATGTTTAAATCCTAAAAAGAGAGAACTCGTTAATATTAAATGCTAAGAATTTGGGTCGGATAAAATCTGCTCATCCTTTCATTTGGAGTAGTTTACAGTCAGTAAAACTGACCAGTATACATATCCTACACTGTTCTTGTGACATGTTAAGTTTCCCCAGAGGGCTTAGTAGCAAAATCAGAATCAGAATATCTTAATTGACATTGCACCGAGGTACAACGGGAATATGTACGCACAGTTGTCCGAAAGAGGGACTAAGTGTACGAAGCTGCAGCTGATTATCAGCACAGCCATCTTATTCC
Source organism: Garcialebias charrua (assembly GCA_038048925.1). Classification (NCBI taxonomy): domain Eukaryota; kingdom Metazoa; phylum Chordata; class Actinopteri; order Cyprinodontiformes; family Rivulidae; genus Garcialebias; species Garcialebias charrua. The sequence goes on along the minus strand of JBBPBX010051134.1, from coordinate 12,785 downwards.
TTATCAGAATAATAATCTTAGATATGAAAAGGGGAGAAGAACCATGAGGGTAGATAGTGGTATTACAAAAAGATCTTTCACATCTTGTCTATTAGGACACGATTTGAGACATCAAAAAACTCTACCAGCAAGCACAGTTAAGACAAATTACATATGCATTTGAGGTCGAGGTGGTGAGATTAGTCCATGAGCCTTTTTCAGATCAGCCACAGTTCTGATGATGTTTTCCAGCCAGCAGTTCTGATAAGCGCACACAGAAAGTTCTCCGGGGAGGGGGTGCGATAGATGCAGTTGTTGTCCTCGGTTACTCATGACCCAGGAGAAATTTGATAGTCAGCCCATTTCCAAGGCTGGTGGGAAGTCAGATTCAGATAAGCTTGATTGTTGTGTAACCACTGTTCACATTTACCCTATGAACAGCGCCCAGTTTCTCTGACCTACACTCTATGAAATACTTCACAATATGAAATAAGTGTGTTAATTGGTGACAGCCTATGCTGTAAATAGAGTGTGTAACTGAGCCCAATATCAAGGCTAGATAAATACAGCTAAAATCTAAATGCCATGCAAATTTAACATTATACTAAATTA
>JBBPBX010051134.1:0-12178 GCA_038048925.1 Garcialebias charrua | reverse complement strand
TTTAAACATTTAGTACAGTTAGTGCAACCAAACTGTCTCAGAACTGTACAAAACAACCCCTCAAACAGAATACATATAACAACAACAAAAAATCAGCAAACAAGGTTGAATGAATTAACCACACTTTTCAGTCTCAAAACTTCAGCAGGCAAGGCTGAATGAATTAACCACACTTTTCAGTCTCAAAAAATCAGCAGGCAAGGCTGAATGAATTAACCACACTTTTCAGTCTCAAAAAATCAGCAGGCAAGGCTGAATGAATTAACCACACTTTTCAGTCTCAAAAAATCAGCAGGCAAGGTTGAATGAATTAACCACACTTTTCAGTCTCAAAAAATCAGCAGGCAAGGCTGAATGAATTAACCACACTTTTCAGTCTCAAAAAATCAGCAGGCAAGGCTGAATGAATTAACCACACTTTTCAGTCTCAAAAAATCAGCAGGCAAGGCTGAATGAATTAACCACACTTTTCAGTCTCAAAAAATCAGCAGGCAAGGCTGAATGAATTAACCACACTTTTCAGTCTCCAAAAATCAGTAGGCAAGGTTGAATGAATTAACCACACTTTTCAGTCTCTTGACTTAGCAAAGCAGTCAGTTAGCTTTAAAATGTTGCAGGCCTGAAGGGACTCAGTGAGCTATCGTCCTCAGAATGGCAGTTCCAGAGATGGCGGCTCCCAGAACAACAGCGAGGAATGGGTTACTCACCCCACCACCATGGATTACCAGTTTGGAACGAACGGCAATGAAACTGCTCCAACTTCAGTCCAAGTACTTTCCTGTTCACGAGCGTGGTTTGGGTCCGCAGCTCCACATCCAAGCAATACGCTGAGCGTGGTCCGGTTCAGTGGCTCCAGAAAACAGACAAAAATGTCCAGGGAAAAGTTTTGTAGCTTCAATGTTAGCTAAAACAAAAAGTCCCAGCGGTATTGATCCAAACTTGTTCATCAACGGCTGCCGACCAACTCCTTCACACCTCCAGCAACGCTTTTTCCCCCAGACCCTCACAGCCAATCAAATTGCATAAACACTGTCACCCCAGATCCATCCATCCATCCATCTTCTTCTGCTTATCCGGGGTCGGGTCGCGGGGGTAGCAGCCTAAGTAGGGAGGCCCAGACTTCCCTCTCCCCAGCCACTTGGAGCAGCTCCTCCGGGGGAATCCCAAGGCGTTCCCAGGCCAGCCGAGAAACATAGTCCCTCCAGCGCGTCCTGGGTCTTCCTCTGGGTCTCCTCCCGGTGGGACATGCCCGGAACACCTCACCAGGGAGGCGTCCAGGAGGCATCCTAACCAGATGCCCGAGCCACCTCAACTGGCTCCTCTCGATGTGGAGAAGCAGCGGCTCTACTCCGAGTCCCTCCCGGATGACTGAGCTTCTCACCCTATCTCTAAGGGAGAGTCCAGCCACCCTGCGGAGAAAACTCATTTCAGCCGCTTGTATCCGAGATCTTGTTCTTTCGGTCATAACCCAAAGCTCATGACCATAGATGAGGGTGGGAACGTAGATCGATCGGTAAATTGAGAGCTTTGCCTTTCGACTCAGCTCTCTCTTCACCACGACAGACCGGTACAGCGCCCGCTTCACTGCGGACGCTGCACCTATCCGCCTATCGATCTCACGCTCCAGTTTTCCCTCATTCGTGAACAAGATCCCGAGATACTTAAACTCCTCCACTTGGGGCAGGACCTCCTCCCCGACCCGGAGAGGGCATGCTACCCTTTTCCGGCTCAAGACCATGGCCTCGGATTTGGAGGAACTGATCCTCATCCCGGCCGCATCACACTCGGCTGCAAACCGCTCCAGTGAAAGTTGTAAATCACGAACTGATGAAGCCAGTAGGACCACATCATCTGCAAAAAACAGAGAAGCGATTCTAAGGCCACCAAAACGGAACCTCTCAACACCTTGGCTGCGCCTAGAAATTCTGTCCATAAAAGTTATGAACAGAATCGGTGACAAAGGGCAACCTTGGCGGAGTCCAACTCTCACCGGAAACGAGCCTGACTTACTGCCGGCAATGCGGACCAAGCTCTGACACCGGTCGTACAGGGACCTAACAGCCCTTATCAAAGGGCCTGGTACCCCATACTCCCGGAGTACCCCCACAGAACCCCCCGAGGGACGCGGTCGAATGCCTTCTCCAAGTCCACAAAGCACATGTAAACTGGTTGGGCAAACTCCCACGCACCCTCCAGGACCCTGCTGAGGGTGTAGAGCTGGTCCAGTGTTCCACGACCAGGACGAAAACCACATTGCTCCTCCTGGATCCGAGGTTCGACTATCCGACGGATAGTCACTGTCACCCCAGATCTTTACAGCCAATCAAATTACTTAAACGCTCTCACCCCAGATCTTTACAGCCAATCAAATTACTTAAACGCTCTCACCCCAGACCACCACAGCCAATCAAATTGCTTAAACTTGATTTTGCCCTCGACTGATCAGTACGGTAGAGACAAGTGAAACGATGCATTTACTGGCAGTGGTAAATAACAGTTACTGACAAAACGCTACATTTACTGCGTGTTTTAAGCCAATTGAAAATACTTGTACATACTATAATGTTAAGGACTTTTACAGTGTGTAAAACCTCCAATATGTGAGTGCAAAACATTAGCCAGATTAAGTAAAAGGCGATTATTACTGTTTAAAGTAAAAAGGCCTACAATGCATTGCATGTAAGAACATGTTTAAGGTGTGTAGGAAAAAAGAGTTATACTGTATATGTATANTGCAGTCTTTGACGAAGTATCTATAATTTGAACTAAATTAAACAACATCAATCTCTCAGAAAAAAAGGCTAAGTATTTTCTAGTTAAGATTTCAGTAACTGGAATTACCATAAAATAATTTTTAAAAAAAACTTTCAAATTTAAGCTGTACTGAATATTTTTAAACGCTGAATTAGACAGAAATACATCAATTTAAACCAGTCATGATGGCAGAACTAGCTGCAGTTAAAACACAACTAGTAATTTAACATGTTTAATTAACAAAAACTGATAACATGAAGTATTAATGTTTATAAACTGGTACAGAACAGTCAGCTAACGCTTCACAATGGCAAAAAATATTGTATTTACATCAACTTACCGGAGAAAACACGTCTGAAACATCAAGAATTAACTACGTTCAATGGTAGAACCGCTGCTGTTAGCTGCTGTTTGGAACATGGAGCAGCTCCGTGACCCACGTGACTTCCGCATTCCATTCTTACAATGGGACTCTATGGAAGTGTCGCAAGGGCTCTGGGGCCATCCTGTAGCCGGTGGGATGGGTGATACCAAGTTTTTTGCAGGGGAGGGGGTCAGTCCTCAGGGAGTTTGCTTAAAAACACGCAGCAATTTTACTAAAAAATTTAAATGAATAAAGAAAATCAATTATTGATGTAAGATATGTATAATGATGAAATGATGTCATTTTATTGGGGGGGTTATATTGACTGGATCAAATTATTGGGGGTGTTATAACCCCCATCCCCCGTGTAAATTACGCCTATGCTCCCCTCACAAGAGAACCAGCAAGCAGACCTCTATGAGACCTAGTTGGAAGACTTCACTGGGATCCGGCAAACAAACCTCCTGGAGACCCAGCAGGAGTTTTTTTTTCTCTTTTTGTATGTGTTTCTAAAAGGACTGTGCACCGAGAGGAAACGGAGTGGGACAGAGGATCAACTCACTCTTACCTGGCACATTCCAAGATGGCTTCCATGCCCCCTACGTAGACGAAGATGGTTCCTGACGCCGACGAAGATGGTTCCTGACGCCGACGAAGATGGTTCCTGAGGCCGACGAAGATGGTTCCTGATGCTGACAACCTCCTGGCCTTCCTTTTTGAACATTTTAGTATTTCATAGGTCTAGTCTTTGTGTTTAGTTGTGTTGTAGGAGGAGGTGAAGAGACGACACAGGAGACGGGATGCAGAACTTCACTTTACTCAACTCCAACAATTCTGGCGGTAAGCACCACAAACACACCTTATACATCAACCCTTTCACAATAAAACATCCGGTCATCTGGACCTTTCACAATAAAACATCCGGTAAAACATCCGGTCCACTGGGTGTGAGTAGAGTCCCCTAGTGGTCCACCACACACGCCCCCCCAGAACACCCAGTAAGGTCCATTACTAGTCCAGCATTTTAGGTTTGATCAAACGACCAGAATGGCTGAACCTGGGCCCTGCGGAACCAGCCTGATGAAGCGGAGGGCGACGACGAGGGTCTGCAGAAGAGTCGGGCTCCGTTGGTCGTTGAGAGTCACTGGAAGGAGGACAGCAGTCCGTTAGCGATGTGGATGGAGGTCTGCCCCTGCGAGGAGCTTGGGCCGTAACAACCTGATCATCTGACATAACATGAGCTGGTTTAAGCCTATCAATACAGACAGTCTCAGTACGACCCCCTAAATCTAAAAGGAAGTGTTTTGGACCTGGTTGAAGAACCCGAAATGGGCCATCATACAAAGGCTGTAGTGGTGTCCTGTGTGCATTGTGTTTGACAAAAACAAATTTAGAGGACTCCAGACTCTTAGGGACAAATGACTGCGGTAAACAATGGTGTACCGGGCCAGGGACACGAAAAGAGCCCTCCTGAGATGAAAAATGATGCAACGGTGGAGCGAACTGTGGTGAGGGTACCTCAGGTAAAAACTCACCGGGGACGCGCACAGGCTGACCGAAAACCAGTTCAGCCGGGGAAGAGCTCAGGTCCTCTTTGGTTGCGGTACGTAAACCCAACAAAACCCAGGGAAGACGGTCAATCCAGTTGTCACCGGTCAATGCAGCACGAAGTGCAGCTTTCAATGACCTGTGAAACCGTTCACACAAACCATTAGCTTGGGGGTTGTAAGCGGTGGTTCTGTGGACGTTAGTCCCCAGACCCTTGGCCATGGTAGACCAAAGCTCAGAAACAAACTGAGGGCCCCTGTCCGATGTAATGTCTGAAGGGGGGCCAAAATGTGCAACCCAGGTAGACATAAATTCACCGCTTCACCGTAATTTTTTGTTTTTAAACGAAGGAAAGACAGAATGCATCTTCTTCGGTGATGATGCTCCCTGTAACTTTGGTGCTCTAACTTCCAAATGCAGACCAAAAATTAAAAACTTGGGGGTGACATTTGACAAGGACTTAAAATTTGATAAACAAATAGCGTCTGTAGTCAAGGCCTGTTTTTATCAACTACGTCTTTTATACAAAGTTAAACCTTTTTTAAATCGTTTTGATTTAGAAAAGGCCATTCATGCTTTTATCACCTCAAGGCTTGACTACTGCAATTCCCTATATGCGGGAATCTCCCAATCCTCCATTAAACGCCTTCAATTGGTCCAAAATGCTGCAGCTAGACTTTTAACCAACACCTCCAGACGTGAACACATTACCCCTGTTTTATTTTCTCTCCATTGGCTTCCAATTGATTTTAGAATTAAATTTAAAATTTTATTATTCACTTTTAAAGCTCTTAATGGTCTTGCCCCACTGTATTTGACTGATCTTGTAACTGTCCGTGAATATAGGAGAACACTGAGATCATCAAATACATTTCTCCTGTCTGTTCCAAAGACCAACTACAAACGTTGGGGTGACCGGGCCTTTTCTGTCGTTGCACCCAGTCTCTGGAATAAGCTACCTCTGGACTTGCGCTCCATCACTCATATGGAGTCTTTTAAATCTAATCTAAAAACCTTCTTATTCAGGCAGGCTTTTAATGCCTAGTGGTTCTTTGACATTCTTGTTAGGTCTAAATTGTTTTTAATTTTTAACTGGCTGTTTTTTATTGTTGTTGTTTTTTATTGTTTGTTTTTATTGTTTGTTTTTATTTCTGTATTGTTCAGCACTTTGTGCACCTTCTGGCTGCTGAAAGGGGTTCTATAAATAAAGATTGATTGATTGATTGATTGATTGATTGATTGATTGATAAATGCCCGGGCCACCACTGCAGACGTTGTTGATGCCAGAGGAACCACCTCAGGCCACCTGGTGGTCCGGTCGATCATAGTCAGCAGATGAGTAAAACCCTGTGATGGAGGTAGAGGGCCCACCAGTTCTACGTGCACATGGTCAAACCGCCGACCAGGAATGGAGAAAGGTTCCAAAGGTGCTTTGGTGTGCCTGTTAACCTTAGCACGCTGGCATGGGACACACGTTGCTGCCCACTCCTTAACTGCTTTACGCAGACCGGGCCAAACAAACTTTGAACTGACCAGTTTCACAGAGGCTCTAACACCTGGATGAGAAAGGGAATGTAAAGAATCAAAAACGCGGCGTCGCCATGAAACTGGAACCAGAGGGCGGGGCCTGCCAGTAGAAACGTCACAGAGCAGGAGAGGACCTCCGTCATTCACCTGCCGTTCCTCCAACTCGAGGCCTGTGGGCCCGGACTGGAGCTCGAGTATTTCTGCGTCGCTACGTTGGTCCGCAGCCATAGCAGAAAAATCGATGCCAACGTACACGGGAGAGATCAGCACCCGGGAGAGACAGTCGGCCACCACGTTGGATTTTCCAGCCACATGCTGAATGTCTGTAGTAAATTCAGACACCGCTGCGAGGTGGCGTTGCTGGCGAGCAGACCAGGGGTCAGAAATTTTCGACATGGCAAACACCAAGGGTTTGTGGTCCACGTATGCAGTGAACTGGCGGCCCTCCAGGAAAAACCTGAAATGGCGTGTAGCCAGGTAAAGCGCCAGCAACTCCCTGTCAAAAACACTGTATTTAAGCTCATTGGGCCTCATGCAAGAACCGTTCGTACACACAGATTTGTTCTTAAACTGTATGTACGAGTGATTTAGGAGCATTTGTGGCATTCAACAATGTTTTCGTATCCTAAGATTTTTTTCAGATACGAACAAAATTTACGAGTGGTCCAGACCTGTCGTATATTTTACGAGCAGTCAGTCTGCTGTTATCCAGACGGATTTTCTTCACTAATAACTTTATATTTCGTTATTCAGAAAATATTTTGAGTCCAAAGAAATCATGCACCATAATTATTTTTGACAATAGGTTATTCTGTTTGAATTAGAATTATAATTTTAAATGTAATAATGACTAACGGATTAAAATATTTAAATTAAAATCAATTTGTTATCAATGCCGTTTTCTAACACTACAATATTAATATGAAGATCTCAAACTAAAACCAACTTAAATTATGAATTAATTTAAGTTTAATTTGTCTCGGTAACGCAGACTTTACCTTGACCTCCTCCTGTTGCAGTCATAGAGCTCCGATAGCTCAGTGAGATGAGCGTTGGCTCGTCGTTCCGAACCTTATGGGTTCAATTCCCACATGGGACGTTTTTTTTTTCTTCTTTTAATTCATTCCAGATTTAAAAAACACAAGAAAACTATTTACAATACAACAAGAAATAAAGCATAAAGTTTTTTTAATCTGGAATGAATAAATAATCTAAAGAAAGAAGGAAAAAAAATAGTCATACCTTGTGGGAATCGAACCCACGAGGTCTAGATAAGGTTAGGAGCAGCTAACGTTCCCAGTTGCGCCACCAGGACGTGTGTATATTTTAAGGTCCACATTTATTATAAACAAACATTCTTTGGCTTTAGCTGGTCCTTTAATCCCATGAGTGACGCTGCTAAAAAGGACAGATTTTCTTTTCTCGATCTCGGAGAGCAGAACTTCAATCTCCCAGTGAGCCACCTGGACGTGTGTATATTTTAAGGTCCACATTTATTATAAACAAACATTCTTTGGCTTTAGCTGGTCCTTTAATCCCATGAGTGACGCTGCTAAAAAGGACAGATTTTCTTTTCTCGATCTCGGAGAGCAGAACTTCAATCTCCGCACCAGTAAAGTTATCCTTTTTACTTTTCGCTGTCATTTGTATGAACGGACACTTCCTGCTCTCTGAGGCAGGAAACGTAGCCTTATATGGTGTTTTGAGGGGTGGGAATTATGTAAATAACCTCTCCGCGTGCACGCGCAGGTGGATAGAACAGGTGGAATTCATCATACGTACGCAGCTCATTTACACACTTTTCCTGAGGATAGAAGAGTTTGTTGAATCTGACGTGGCATGTTCGTACGAACGCTTCTTACGAACAAAAGTAAGAGAAATTTAGGATAAAAATACGAACATGTTCTTGCATGAGGCCCATTGTCCCGTAGCGTATGGCTGAAAAATGCAAGCGGTTGCCAAACCCCAGAAACCTGCTGTTCTAACACAGCCCCCACCGCAACATCTGATGCGTCTGTTGTCAAAGCTATTTGTGCCGCTGGGGATGGATGGGCCAAAAGGGCAGCAGTGGCCAATGCAGTTTTAGCATCACCAAATGCCTGTAGGCGTTCTGGTGTCCAGTCAACGTTGTCGTTGGGCTTTTTCTTTTTTAGCGCTCCATAGAGCGGTCGCAGCAGTTGTGCTGCCCTGGGGAGGAAACGGTTATAGAAATTAACCATTCCCAAAAATTCTTGTAGCGCTTTAACAGACTGGGGCTGTGGAAAATTGGACACCGCCTGCACTTTGTTTGGTAACGGGACAGCACCACTGGCAGAAATGCGGTGGCCCAAAAAGTCAATGACTGGCAACCCAAACTGGCATTTCGCTGTATTTACAATCAGGCCATGTGCTGCTAGGCGCTGAAAAACCTCACGGAGGTGGGACATGTGCTGTTCAGCCGAGCTGCTAGCCACCAGGATGTCGTCCAAGTACACAAATACGAAGGACAAACCCCTTAAGACTGAATCCATCAACCGCTGGAACGTTTGGGCTGCACCTTTAAGACCAAAAGGCATGCGCAAAAACTCAAACAGGCCAAAAGGAGTGATAACAGCGGTCTTAGGGACATCCTCCACATGCACAGGAACCTGGTGGTACCCCCGTACTAAATCTACTTTAGAAAAAATGGAGGTCCCAGCCAGGTGCACTGAAAAATCCTGGATGTGGGGGATGGGATAACGATCGTTCTCTGTGATGTTATTAAGGCGGCGGAAATCCCCACATGGTCGCCATTTGCCGTCTGCCTTGGGCACCATGTGCAGGGGGGAGGCCCACGGACTGTTTGAACGTTGCACGATGCCTAAACGCTCCATGTTAGCAAACTCTTCCTGCGCGATTGCTAGCTTAGTAGCATCGAGGCGGCGTGCACGTGCGAAAACCGGGGGGCCCGTTGTGGGGATATAATGTTCGATCCCATGTTTTGTGTTTGTGTTGGCAAAATTAGGAACAGTCAGCGAGGGGAACTCAGACAATAAACGCTGAAACACATTACCCGAAGCTAAAAAGTTAGCATGCATTAAAGGCCCAGCTCCTCGTGTAGCACAAGGCAGTGACGAAAAGGACACAGCGTCGATCAAACGTCTGTTAGCAACGTCAACAAGGAGCCCGTGAGCACAAAGAAAATCAGCCCCTAAAATAGGAACTGAGCTCGCAGCTACAACAAAGTTCCACTGGAAGTCCCGGTCATGGAAACAAACAGTCACCAACCTTTCACCAAACGTCTTGATGGGAGAGCCATTAGCCGCGGTTAGCAACGGGCCGCAGCCTTCTGCCAACCTGTCGGAACCAGTCGGGGGAACGAGGCTCTTCTGTGAACCAGAGTCCACCAGGAACCGCCTCCCCGACCTCGAGTCTTCGATGAAAAGCAGCCTTTCCTTGTCGCCAACGGCCGCGGCTGCTAGCGGGCGCTGGCGTTGTCGTTTCCCTGCGGCTTGAAACTGCACGGCGGGATGCACCGTCGTGCTTTGTCGCCAAAGCGCTGGTGGTAGAAACAAAGGGCGGCTCCTGTCCGCCTGCGGGTAGCGACCCCTGCTACCACCGATGGCTCGTCCGGCGCTGAGGGCGTTGCATGAAACTCAGGTGCTGCTGGAGATCCGGGGACCGCCGCCTGGACCGCGAAGGTCCTCGTAGCCAGGAGGATGCGGTCGGCTTCTTCCGCCAGCGAGCGGTAGTCTCTCTGCTGCAGAAGCTGGGAGTTGGCCAGGACCGCTCGCACTGGAGCCGGGAGCTGACGGAGGAAGAGGTGGAGGAAAAGGAACCCACCGTCGTCTGATCCCAGCAAGGACAACATGCTCTCCATCAGCTCAAGAGCTGTGCCATCGCCCAAACCGGAGAGGGAAAAAAGTTTCTCGGCCCGCTCCGCGTCGGAGAGTGAGTAACGCCGCAGGAGCAGCTGCTTGAGGGCGGCGTACTTTCCGTGTGCCGGAGGTCCCAGAGCAGGCTCATTGTTTGCCGGGTGGACAACGGATCCAGCGAGGCGACCACATAGTGGTATTTGGTGTCGTCTGAAGAAATCCCGCGAAGAGCAAACTGTGCTTCGATGTGGACGAACCATGAAGGAGGATCATGTAGCCAGAAGTCCGGGATTTTAACGGCCACCGAAAAAGCGAGCGAGGCCCCCTGTGGAGGTTCCACAGCAGCGGACATCTGAGGAGAGCTGGCTGGAGCGTCAGATGTCGACATGTTCAATTCACGAGGTCACCAGTGTAGGAGGAGGTGAAGAGACGACACAGGAGACGGGATGCAGAACTTCACTTTACTCAACTCCAACAATTCTGGCGGTAAGCACCACAAACACACCTTATACATCAACCCATTCACAATAAAACATCCGGTCCTCTGGACCTTTCACAATAAAACATCCGGTAAAACATCCGGTCCACTGGGTGTGAGTAGAGTCCCTTAGTGGTCCACCACAGTGTTTAGTTTAGTCTCTGTGTTGTCCTTGTGTGTCTTTGACTGGACCAGCCGTCCTTGCGGTTCCTCCCTCCTTCCGCCCTGGTCTTTTGTGTGGGGGAGTTCTTTGGGATGCCAGGTCATGGAAACAAACAGTCACCAACCTTTCACCAAACGTCTTGATGGGAGAGCCATTAGCCATTAGTCTTTGAGGGGGGGTACTGTCAGGATGGCTCCCTCTGTTGGTCCTTCATGTAATATGTTCAGTTTGCTCCTGTGTTTTAGTTTGATTACTCCCCAGGTTTTTTGTGTTCCCATGATTATGCTGGTGAAGATTCTCAGTCGTCCAGGACATGATAAATCAAAAAGGCGTTCAATACAAGATCAACTGGACTTTATTTGTAACAGAAAACGTTTCAACTCCCATCCGGGAGGCTTTCTCAATTCCATGAACAACTGTGAGAAGTTTGGAGTTATAACAGAACCACGTACCATCATATGTAAATTTCAAGCTGAGGTAACACATACATGTAAATGGATGGGAGTCGAAACGTTTTCTGTTACAAATAAAGTCCAGTTGATCTTGTATTGAACGCCTTTTGGTTCCCATGATTAGTTCCTCACCTTTATATTCTGGGCTCTCCTGCTTCTCAAGCAGGGCAGCATTAAGTATAATGCCTACACCAGCATGGTCGGATGTCCTGTTCAGTTAAGTGCCTTGTTTTTGAGTTTTTGTAAATTAAAAGACTGTTTTTGCTACACTCTTGGAGTTCTTGCTTGCACTTGGGTCTCAACCACATCCCGACTGTGACATCGCTACTCTTAAAAACTTTCAACTGGGCACTTAAAAAGACACAAATCCCCCCAAGCTGGAAATAAGCCATTATATCACTTATATCTATATAGCAAAAGGACAGATTAGAGTGCGGGTCCTACAGACCAGTCTCAATACTTAATGTGGATTATTGCATCTACACCTCAATAATGTCTAAAAGGATGGAGAATATTATATTAAATCTGATAAATATTGATCAAACAGGATTCATTAACAAAAGACAAACCCAGAATAATATTGGACGTGGCCTGAACATAAGCCCCTTTCACAAGTCAAATCCGCACAATTGTCGCACAGACCAGTCCGGCTTTAATCCTCCCCGGGTCATTCATAAGACCACAGTTGAAGGCGGGTAGGTCCCGCTCACATAATCGTGTTCAGAAATGAACCTGTAGCACGGATCCAAAAGAGGCGTGGAGAAGAACTTAGCTGAGCATGAACTGGACCGCAACGTATTCATTGTGGGACAGACGTCAGACGTTTACAAGTTGTCGTTTTGTGTCATTTTTAATATTTCCTCCGTAATAAATCTACTGTCTCCCTCCAGCGTGCGCACACACACAGCTCCTCCGTTGCTCAGAGAGAGAGAGAGAGAGAGAGAGAGAGAGAGAGAGAGAGAGGAAAAAAAGAGCAAAACTAACTTTTACAAGTTGTTGTTTCGTGTCATTTTTAATATTTCCTCAGTAATAAATCTACTGTCTCCCTCCAGCGTACGC
>JBBPBX010051133.1:0-24694 GCA_038048925.1 Garcialebias charrua | reverse complement strand
AAGCATTCTGATCCCTCCCCCTCAGAGCCATATATGGCTCTGCCCCCTTGTGGTCTGTTGAAATTTGAATTCAAGCTCTGTTTTTATTGGCTGATTCAAATTCAAGCTCGGTTTTTATTGGCTGGTTACAAACTTTGTTTTTATTGGCTGGAAAATGGCGGGTCACTTTTTCTTTTTAGAAATGCTTATTTACCACCTGGAGAAGCAAGGGGACAATATTTTTTTTAGTTTTTTCAGAGATTACCTCTCTAACATCAATCTAGTGACAGAGTGAAGAAATATGTTAAAATATATATTGTTTGAAAAGTTACAGACTACATTACAATCTTACATACCCCAGCTTTAAAGGGTCAGTCCATTTCAATACAGGGAATTGGTTTGTGGAATAGTTTGGAAAATGATTATAGCCTGGCCCTCGCCTTCCTACGCAGCTCCGCTCAATTCTCATTTCCCTTAGACCGAAGCGAAGTGAAGGACAAGGGTCTGGTTTTAACCAGGCTAGAAAATTATGTAAAAAAAAAATAAAAAAAAGTAAAGTCAATGTTTATGTTTAAGAGAATGATCAAAACTAAATTGTTGAAAAGATACATGTAAATTAGTTAAATCTAAAATGTACTAGAAATTGAAAATTGTGATGAGTTATTCATTTTGTTGTTATTTATAGATGATTATTGTTGAAATTGATTGTTTGAATTGATTGTTTTAAAGAAGGGGCAGATATAATAAGATTTTTTTCTTCTTCTGCTACCTTTCATTTTATGTTTTGTTTTTCATATAGTCTGTGAAATTGTTTTGTGTTTTAAATTTAAAATGAATAAATAAATAAAAATAAAAAATAGCAAAAAACACTACTGGTAACAGATGGGAAAACGTGACACGAAGGGTTAATAAAGGCGCTATTAACACATGACATCAAAACATTAGCTTTGTTGTTTACACTCATGTAACTCATGTTAATAACTGCTAAGTAGCAAGCTAACGTTAGCATGCTAACAAGTCAAGTGTTATTGCTGCGCTAACACGAGGACAGCGTTCAGGTAAACACATTGAAATACTTTAAAACAAGTTCAAACATAAGTAGACGGACACGCGGACTCACCAGCCGTCACACCACAACCGCACCACCCGCTTCCTCTTCTCCGGGCTACACATTATCGAGTCCACAGTCTTACCACCGGCTTCTTCTTCACTCCGGTGACAGGCTGCGTGGTGACCGTTTTTGAGCATTTAGACGACCGACCAGAGAAAGTTGAAAATAATTTTAAGAGTTAAAATTAGATTTTGGGATAATTAAAATAACTACAGATGGTTCTACAGAGCCTGATTCCGACAGGATCGCTGAACTGGCCAACGCCTCCAACGACGTCACATCGAACGAATGTTCTCCGTGTGACGTACGTTGCATAAACCTCCAGTAACACGATACGTTCCTTTTGATTTAGCCGGGGTAGGATCCGGCTATTGCCCGCTGAAATAGAGTGCAAGCTCCGCCTACCCAGCCACTACTTTGTCAGCCGACTAAAACTAGTGCCACATTGAAGCAGCTCTAAACTTAACTTTTCTTGTTGTATGAACACGTAAATACATTTGTTGTGCATTTAATTGGTGCATCTAAATAAATTAATAAAAAATAGTTGTGAAAGCTTACTTTAAAATATTGTATGACCTTACTTAAAGTTTTTTTGTTTTGTTTTCAAGCTGCATTGAGAAGCCTGTCATTCTGCAGAACAAGTAGGCTACTTTTACTTGGAGGTATGTTTTGCTTTGGAGTAAATTTACCGGTAGACCTACTCAAAGAGAATCTAATTCAGCAATACGAGGTTTTTACACTTTAGTTTCCATTAAACAGTTGAGCACTTACTTTGACCCCCTCAGTCGTATACAGTATCCAACTTCAGGCCTGTCTCCAGACTCCCATTTATAAACTTCTGAAAAAAAAAAATAGTCGAGTCCCAGTTGAAGTGCTTCCTGGAGGATCATGCTATCCTTGAGTTATTCCAATCTGGCTTTAAACCTCTCCACAGCACTGATACTGCCCTACTGAAGGTTTTTAATGACATCTTATCCACACACATGGTGACTCTGTGCTGCTTGTCCTATTGGACCTTACATCCGCTTTCGACACCACTGACCATGAGATCCTCATTGCTAGGTTGGAGCAGTGGGTGGACATCACAGGGTCAGCCCTCAGTTGGTTCAGATCCTACCCCGCTGACAGATCCTTTTGTGTTTCCATCAAAAACTTTAGTTCTGCAGCGGCAGCACTTAAATGTGGGGGTTCCGCAGGGGTCCATCCTGGGTCCTCGCCTATTCTCCTTGGTGCTATTTTCCGGAAACACAACGTACCTTTTCACTACACCGAGGACTGTCAAATTTACTTCCCCCTATAAGACACAATGGTACATGCTCTATTCAACCTCTGCTCGACTGCCTGGCTGACATCAGGGACTGGATGACTTTACATTTCTTAAGTTCCAATGAAAAGAAGTCTGAAGCCATGTTGTTCCCTCCCAACGACACGATCACGAATCACTGCATCGACCTTTCTGCTCTAGCCCTGTCTGAAAAACAAAAAGTCACTGATAATGGATCCTTCCATGAAACTCAACAGTCATGTAAACATGATCGTTAAATCCTGTTTTTTCCAGCTGAGGCAACTGTCTAAGCTGAAGCCCATATTATCAAAAAATAACCTGGAGACAGTAATTCATGCATTCATTACATCTTGATTACTGCAATTCACTCCTGTTTGGTATCAGTCAGACCACCATTGCATGACTACAACTGGTCCAAAACGCAGCAGCCCAATTTTTAATCAGTACACGCAAAAGAGAGCACATTACACCAGTCTTGGCCTCCCTGCACTGGCTTTGAATCCAGATCAAAATTCTCCTATATGTCTACAAATCGCTGAACAGTCTCACCCCCCCCCCAATCTCTCTGATTTGCTACAGCCGTATGTCCCACCACGTTCTCTGAAGTCAGCGGACCAGTTACCTTCTCACAGTTCCAGGATCTCATCTTAAGTGCAGAGGTGACAGGGCCTTCTCTGTAGCAGGCCCAAGACTCTGGAACGACTCTGCTCGTCAGACAGGCCCCCTCCCTCGGTTTGCAAATCCTGTTTAAAAACCCACTACTATTCTGTAGCTTTCAACACCTGATGATCTGTGTTTGAACCTGTTTGCTTCACACAGGTTGGTCGTTATATTTATTATCTGCAACAATTTTATGTCTACGGTATATTCTGATTTTACTTCATTTTGTATGTTGCCCGTGTGTTGCCTATTTTGTTTGTTTGTACAACACTTTGGTTGGCCTTGTCGCTGTTTTAAGGGCTCTATAAATAAAATGGTATGGTAGCTGCCCAAAAAAATTTACCCGTTTAAATCTTTGAGAGAACTGCAATAAAACGTCATCTACTGACAACTCAAAGGATGCAGTGAAATAAATTTGCAAGACTATAAATATTAAAAAGTAAAATATTACAACTACAAACTGTAAATGAACTGCATTATTAATCTAGCAATTAAAGCAAAAATAAAATTCATAATTCAAATCATGATTTATTTTCTCACAAATACACAAGATTTACAAAAGAAGTCTTCAATGGTTCCAGGAGCTCTTAAATTATGACACTGGATGGTAAATAATGTGATATTAATATCACAAGATGTACCTGAGACAATTTACTTTTTTTTTCTTAATCACAGTAACAAGTTACTTGACATAAGATAAACTAAAAATAAAAAAAATCTATAATTTTTTTACTCAGTTGTAAACAAATGAAGGGAGGCTACACTGGCAACACTGCTGGCTAACCTGAGGATGGCTCGAACTCCGAATTTACAAACTCATTTACTCTAGATAAATCAAAATAACTTCAAAATAATTAACATAAAAAAATGTGAATTAAGAAAAAAAAATTCAAAAATATACTTTAAGCAAAACGTAGAAAATTCATAAAAATAAATGCATTTACAAAGCACAACTGAAAAACTTGCTAACGGTTTGCTTCTACTGCTTTGCTGCACTGACAAACAGAAAGCTGCTCATTTTCAATGAAAAGTCCCGACTCTCAAAAACTCGGATGTTAATAAGCACAAACGCATCTTTCGGACACCAGTACACATCTGAATCAGCTAAAGCTCAAACCAGCCGAACGTAGCACAGTTGGACAGACGCTTCCAAAAAGGCTGTAAAACACTGAAGTGATCAGAGTGTACAAGCAGATAAAAACATCTGTAAGAGTGTTTTGAAAACTATCATTCACACTACATCAAAGCTTTCAAGATGAACCGGAAAGCTGTTACTACTGTATTTTAGGATCTGTTGAGTCAGTTTTCAGTAACAATATCTGATAGTAACCTCATTTGGTAGCTTATCAGCTGAACTCAGTTACAGTTTAGCTGCCATAATGAATGGAGCATAATAAACCAGTTACACAATACACTTTTAAATCCTGCCACAGAATGTATGCAGGACGACATGATGGTGCACATCTCCCTGCTCAAACACAAATACTGCATGTGACTCTTTAATATCAATGAAGGCAAACAGTCATCAGCTGTGTCCTAAAGACGAGGCTTGTCCTCAGCACGGGACAGGAATTCAAATCCATCACAGATAGATCATTAGTAGCACCTGACCACAAGTCATGGAGTCAATAAAAAGTTTCCTCAGGTATGCAGCTTCTTTCTTTTTCTCCCTCTTCCTTTGCTGTAGCCTCGACCGAACCAGCCACCCTGCACGGACGGGGCTTCCTCCAGCTGCTCCGCTGCTTCGGCTGAGACGTCCTCCTTCCCCTCAGGGGAAGCCAGGACCTCCCGAGAGTGACTTTTGACCTCGTCTGGATAAAGAGGAGTCGCTAGAGAGAAGATTGGGTCCTGGGCCCTGAGAAAACAGAACGTGGGAACCCAAGCATATACAGTATGTAAGTGAAGTTATGTAAATGTGTTTGTATATTTAAGTTATTTCATTTAAGTTTGTGATTGTTATATGATTTTAGCCTCTTTTTTGTTAGAATTGTTTCTAGTAAATTTAATTTTTTGGCAGCAAGATTAACTTTTTTTCTTAACTTTTTTTCTTTATCACATTTTGCCTGAGTGTGTCTGTGTTACCAAAATAACTAAAGAATCACTGGATGAATTTCAATGATGCAGAAGGCAACTACAGGATGTAAATCAGAAGCCATGGCTGACAGCTGAGGTTCACAGACTCCTGAAAGCCAGGAATGCTGCCTTCAAAGCGGGAGATCAGGTGGGCCTGAAGGCAGCCAGAAAGAACCTGACCCAGGGCATCAGTGAGGCCAAGGAGCAGTATTCCAGGAAAATAGCTCACCGTTTCAAGGACAGCAAGGATACACGCAGTCTGTGGCAGGGAATACAGACCATCACAGACTACAACCCCCCCCCAGACCTGTGACAGCTCAACCTCTACGCTGAATGAACTGAATGAGTTCTTCGCTCGGTTTGAGGCAAGTAACAGCACACCTGCACATAAACTCCCCCCCTCTCCTGATGGCCAGGTGCTGGCGCTGTCCTCAGACAGCGTAAGGCAGGGGTCACCAACACGGTGCCCGCGGGCACCCGCGTGCCCGCAAGGACCATTTGTGGTGCCCGCGGACCTGTTCTAAAAATAGCACAACTCACTACTAAGATGCGTTTACAATTTCGTTTTTTTCAGTTGTTATTCGTTTTTGTATTTATATATACAGTATTTTAAAATGTCTATCTTAAAAAATATGTTCTTAAAAATATGTTTATTTTACTTTTTTTTTTAACGCTTTGGTGAACTTTGAACCAATCGTATTGCGCGAGCCAGCCAATCAGTGGTCCTGAAAAGTTTGCTGCTAGCAGGTGCCCGATGAGATCGGTGAAAGCAGTTTCCCAGCTACAAAATGGCAGAAAAAAGAAAGAAAACTTATCATTTTCGCAACGAATGGGAAGAGGAGTTCTTTTTTACAACTGTGAAAGGAGCCTGCGTGTGTCTAATTTGCGGGTTTACTGTGGCGACGACGAAGCGGCACAACGTGGAGAGACACTTCACTACGAGTCATAAAAGGTACAATGAGAACTACCCACCGGGAAGCGCATTACGGACAGAAAAAGCCTGTGAACTAAAGACAGCTTTGGGTAAGCAACAGTCTTTTTTCACAAAACCGACCAAAAAGTCACAAAAAGTAACGGAAGCCTCGTTTAGAGCTACACATTTTCTGATGAAGAAGAAGAAGGCATTTTCAGACGGAGAAGTTGTCAAAGAAGCTATGATTATTATTGCTAACGCTGTACTCCAGGATGAAAAAAATGGAGCCGAGCTGATCTCCACTCTCTCTGACGTTCAGCTTGACGTGTCAAATTACACACCAGATTACAGTGCACTGGTGAAAAGCATGCAATGCCAGTCTTCCCACTAAAAGGGACCAGATGTCAGTGGCAACATGGCAGTGCCGTGGCAAATATAAATTAAAGTACCGGTACTAAAGAATTTTGTTCAATTTAAACATGTGTTCATGACATGTAAGTTATTATTTTCTTAAAAATGCAGCAGATTCAGTAATTCGTTCAAAATGTTACAAGATTTACTTAAAAATATGTACCGGTATTTGTGAAATATATGATTTTTATAAATATTTGATTGTCCTTTAACATTAAAACTTTTTGAAACATAGTACATTACAACATGGTGGTTAAAATGATTTGTTATTGGCTTATGAAAATTTGACATTTTTTCTATAAAATATGATAAGTGATCATCTGAAAATGTATCAATACTGTGATTAATAAAGTTTTGAATATTGATATCGGTTTCCCAACTTGTCATTGCAGACGATTCTAAGAAATCTGATGCATCTTCATATGATTATCATGATTCATTAATAATGTATAATTAAGAGGCAAACTGAGCAAATTTGTTATTTCCGAAGAGTTTATCAAACTGGTGCCCTTTGCATCACTCCGTACCCACGAAGTAGCTCCCAGGTTAAAAAAGGTTGGTGACCCCTGCGCTGGAGGCTCTTGCGGCATGATGCAGTACATGCACCAAACCACACTGTGATGCAGCTGGTCAGGACACTTTCTATGGCACCCCTGTAGAAGGTGCACATGATGGGGGTTGAAGCTCCAGCCCTTTTCAGCTTGCGGAGAAAGTAGAGGCGCTGGTGAGCCTTCTTGGCCAGTGCTGCAGTGTTCCTGCTCCAGGACAGGTCCTTCGAGACGTGCACTCCCAGGAACTTGGTGCTGTCCACTCTCTCCACTGTGGTGCTGTTGATGGTCAGAGGGGCATGTTGTGCATCCCTCTTCCTGAAGTCCACGACAATCTCCTTTGTCTTCTCCACGTTGAGAGTGAGATTGTTGTGTCCGCACCACAAGACCAAGCGGCTCACCTCGTTCCTGTAGTCCGTCTCATCGTTGTTGCTGATGAGACCTACCACTGTTGTGTCGTCCGCAAACTTGATGAAGTGGTTGGAGCTGTACGATGGTGTGCAGTCGTGTGTTAGCAGGGTGAATAGAAGGGGGCTCAGCACACATCCTTGTGGGGCCCCTGTGTTCAATGTGATGGTGCTAGATGTGTTACTCCCGATCCGTACTGTCTGTGGTCTCCCGGTCAGGAAGTCTAGCAGCCAGTTACACATTGAGGTGTTCAGCCCCAGACTGTCCAGTTTATGGATGAGCTGTTGGGGGATGATGGTGTTGAATGCCGAGCTGAAGTCGATGAACAGCATTCTAACATAAGAGTCCTTCGTGTCCAGATGTGTGAGAGCTGTGTGGAGGGCAGAGGAGATGGCATCGTCGGTTGAGCGATTAGGTCGGTATGCAAATTGGAAGGGATCCAGGGAGGCAGGGAGGACAGATGTGATGCTTTTCATGACTAGCCGTTCAAAGCACTTCATCAGGATGGGGGTGAGTGCTACTGGGCGATAGTCATTGAGGCATGCGGGCGTTGCCTTCTTTGGGACAGGGATGATGGTGGTGGCTTTGAAACAGGTGGGGACGATGGCCTGGCTCAGTGAGATGTTAAAGATGTCCGTGAAGACCGTTGCGAGTTCCCCTGCACAGTCCTTCAGCACACGACCAGGTATGTTGTCAGGACCAGAGGCCTTCCGGGCGTTAATCTTGATAAATGATCGCCTTACGCTGTCTGAGGACAGCGCCAGCACCTGGCCATCAGGAGAGGGGGGGAGTTTATGTGCAGGTGTGCTGTTACTTGCCTCAAACCGAGCAAAGAACTCATTCAGTTCATTCAGCGTAGAGGTTGAGCTGTCACAGGTCTGGGGGGGGTTTGTAGTTTGTGATGGTCTGTATTCCCTGCCACAGACTGCGTGTATCCTTGCTGTCCTTGAAACGGTGAGCTATTTTCCTGGAATACTGCTTCTTGGCCTTTCTGATGCCCCAATCCAGGTTCTTTCTGGCTGCCCTCAGGCCCACCTGATCTCCCGCTTTGAAGGCAGCATTCCTGGCTCTCAGGAGTCTGTAAACCTCAGCTGTCAGCCATGGCTTCTGATTAGCCCGAACAGTGATGGTCTTGAGGTTAGTTACATCATCAATGCACTTGGTGATGTATGAACATACAGTGTCTGAGTACTCCTGGAGACATAAGTTGTTGTTTGTGGTAGCAGCTTCTTTGAACATACCCCAATCTGTGGTGTCAAAACAGTCCTGGAGTGCCTCTGAAGACCCCTCTGGCCACACTCGTATCTGCTTGCGGACTGGTTTTGTGACTTTCACCAGTGGCCTGTATGCTGGCTTTAGCATAACACAGATATGGTCAGAAGCACCAATGTGGGGGAGGGGGAGGGCTCTGTAGGCATTTTTCATGGTGGTGTAAACTTGGTCCAGTGTGTTGTTTCCTCTTGTTGCAAAGTTTATGTTTCTGTATGTTTTTGGAAATACACTCTTTAAATCTGCTTGGTTGAAATCACCAGCCGTGATGAGAAAAGCATCAGGATGGGCTGTTTGCTGCTCACTGATGTGCAGATATAGTTCATTCAGCGCCTCACTTCTAACTTTGCTGTTGGAGCTTGGAGGAATATATACAGCAACAATCATAACAGCTGTAAATTCCCTCGGTAAATAGAACGGTCTGCATTTAATAGTCATAAACTCCACTAAAGGTGAGCAGTGTTTGTGGACCACAGCAGCATCCAGGCACCATGCTTTGTTGATGTAAACACACAGCCCCCCTCCGCGTCTCTTACCTCCCTCGAGGGTTCGGTCCGCTCTGTAGCATGTTAGCTGCCCTAGCTGAACAGCATGGTCCGGAACGTTGTTGTTGAGCCACGTTTCCGTGAATACAAACACACAGCAGTCTCTCACAGTCTTTTGTGTCGTTCGTAGCAGGCGTATATAATCCAGTTTATTGTCCAAGGAGCGCACGTTAGCCAAAACCATGGATGGGATCGCCGGTTTGTGTGGGCTAGCTGCTAGCCTAGCTCCGATACCTCCGCGCTTACCCCGCTTCTGCTTCCTGTTGCGCCGCTTGTCGCGTTTCCAATGCGGGCGCGATGGAGGGAGGCTCGGTGCTGGCTCCCAGAGCAGGTCGCAGTCACTCCGCTTGTTGCGCTTCCACTGCGGGCGCGATGAAGCGAGGCTTGGTGCTGGCTTCCAGAGCAGGCCACAGTTCCGTTCAGTTCCAGGCCACAGTTCTGCTTCTCCCGGAGTTCGCTGTTTATTCCCAAATGAGCTGTTTTTCCAACATCAATCAGGAATTCACGGCTGTACTTGCGTTCTTGAACACACGTAGACATGACGGAGACGTGACGGCACATTGCGGCATGCAGGACAAAGACAAAAACACCATGTTCTCGGGAGAGAGAGAAGCCGCAGCGAGTGCTCGCGCCGCCATCTTGGTAACACACCTAACTAATGTTAACCAGTCTAAGATGGGATTTTACAACTAATATTGGGACACATTTAACTAGACTGAGTAGTGATTTTATTTCTCCCTTACTTTCTGAAGTTCATAGACAAAACTTTGTGCTTCTTCGAAATGAACATCAGCATAATGTACATTTTGTCTACCACTAATTTTTTTTATTTTCGGATGCATGCTCAATAACCCAGGTAGAAAAAATCTTTAAAAAATTAAGTCTGGTCCTCTGGACATTCAAAAATTAAAATAATAATAATAATAATTGCAGAAACGTTTCATCTTTCCTCCGAAAGACTTCTTTAGTCTGAGGAGCTGCATTCAGCTCAGTCTTATAAATAGCTCCTTCTCATAGTGGATCAGTGTGTGGATCAGCAGCAAACTGGTTGATCCACTATGAGAAGGTGCTATTTATAAGACAGAGCTGAATGCAACTCCTCAGACTGAAGAAGTCCTTCGGAGGAAAGACGAAACATTTCTGCAATTACATGTATAGTTTTGTTTATTTTTTTGAATGTCCAAAGGACCAGACTTAACTTTTTTTTCCCCAGATATAACTGCTGTTCCTCACATTATAGGAGTTGTGGCACAGAGATTAGAGAAGGTGGGTCTGTGATTGGACGGTTGCCTGTTCAACTCCCCACACCAACAACATCAAAATGTGGGTGGGAAAGATGAAACACACCTACCTCCTCCCTCATTTGCCTCCCGCTGAGCCCTCAACTCCCACCTTCTACTCCCAAACAGGTCTCTCTTGAAAATGAGTTGTTGTGACTCATTGAGACTACCTGTTGTTAATTCTACGTGAGTGAGGTTAGCCGTAGGACTTTGCGACAAGTCCTCACTCCAGCCTACCCAGTAACGGGTCCTTTTAACTTTTATCCTTGCACACGAGTATTACCCGATATGTCTCCAGATTAGTTAGGATTAAGGCTGAGACGAGGTAATTCAACCAGACTGTTACTGTCTTCAAATCTGCATGTCATATCCTGTTTCACTCCGCCGATAGCCCGACTTAGCAGAATGGAGTCAGATCGTATCTCACGGAGAAACATGCATTAACGACAGATTACCTCTAGTAGATAGTAATTGTTATCGGTCTGGTTAGCTTTGGAACCCAGGAAAATAAGGTTCCAGGATATTGTTTATCTCTTTTTGGCTAACAAAACCATTCAAAACCTCCAGTGATATTGTTGTTATCTTGAACCAAGTTTTCCATCATTTAATATCAAGGTGAGTCAAAGGAAAAATCCAAATTTGTACGTTTTATGTTTCTTTATTTTTCTAGTTGCAGGGGTAACAGCATAAGCACTACTTACTACAGAAAAAGTTTTAATCAGGTTACATGACTTGCATTTAAAGAGTTAAAAGATTCACAGCTCACCAAAAGATGTCTTCCACTCGCTGGGTTTTAAGGTGTTTCTTATAATTGAATTGAGTTGCAATCCAATGTATAATTTGTATAATCTTCTAAAATGTTGGTTTATTCTACAATAATCTGATTCCGATCAAATATGTTTAATCCATCCAGGTAATCTTGGTGTGTTCCAACTTGTGTTTTTATTTCTACCAGAAAAACTTGTTTTATAATCCCATCCGGAAATCTGGTTGTCTTTCTACAGAAAAACCTCCAGGTAATTCTGTTATGTTAAAAATCCCAGTTGTAATCCATCAAAACTGTTCAGGGCTAAAAAATCTGGTAATCCTCCCAGGCAAATCAATTATTCCTCAAAAGTGTTATCCATTCAAAGATATTGTAATCCATTCAGTTGTTCTGCGATGCTGATGAACAAGGCCTTCAAAGCAGGCCTGAGGCTAAAATTAGAACATCGTGTTCTCCTGGCTTTCCATCCAAGGTCAGTCAGCTTCTAGCTGGCAGGTCCCCGCTCTGGGGTCGGTCTCGGATGACCCAAAACAGTAACTTAATTAATAGTTGAATTAAATCAAAGAGAATTTGTTTGTTCCACAAATTTGTTAAATCCATTCAGAAAAATGGTAATCCAGAAATAGACAATTTTAATCCATTAGATAATGTGGTAATTCCTGGAAAAATTAGTTAAAAATCCATTACGAGAGGCCTTTAACAGCGGTTAGAAGACGAACAGGGACACTGTGTTCTTCTTATCTTCCCAATTTTCCCAAACATTCAGCTTGCTGCAGTCTGATCTCTCGACGCACAAAACTTCTCTTTAAACTCCTTTTAATCTGTTATGAACAGAAAGGAAAATATCCCTAATTCATTCAGAAGGGAAAAAAATTGGTTTAATCCATTAATTGAGGTTTATTCCACAGAATTGTTATAAAACAAAAAAATCTTGTAAAAAATAAAAATAATTATATCCAGGAAAAATCAGTTACTCCGATAAAAATGTAAAAACATCCATTCACAGCTCCGTTGAGCTTTCAAAGGCCCTTTTGCAGCAGCAGGGAGGACAAAAAGAACTCCGTGTTCTTTTTAGCTCAAACAAGCTGATAAACCAGTCCGCTTTCAGCGAGAAGATCTCCGCTTTGTTGGTTTCAACCGATTATTTAATCTTCTTGTAGAAGGAGGCTTTTTTGCTGTTATTAATAATTTAATCTTAATATAAATTTAGATGAACAAATTCTGTCGAGTATCCCTTACCTCTCTTATGGAAAATAAGCCTTGTGACTTAGTCCTAGTGTGGAAAAGGGAAATAATCCTTCGCTCCTAGCAAGAAGGGAAGTTTTTACTCCAAGTCCCGGGACTTCTCTCATCTTGAAGAAAAATGAAATAATAGCTAATTCGGGTTGCATAAGAGTACTCCTTTTGTCCAGGAGAAAAACTCTTCGAATTAAATCCATTTCTTCTTTTGTCCCAGGTCTTTTCAGAAATGTCCAAAAATATCCAAAGGTCTCTTCATGACTTCAGAAACTCAGCCAAATTTCTCTTCTCAAACAGCCTTATTTATGCTCTAACAGAGGGACTTCAGCCCCCACTTGCAGACGCTATGTCATTATGTTATTTTTTCATTGGTTATTGATGAGGTAACGTTTTACACCTCGTCCCAGCCCCCTGGACAGAGTTTGGTGACATAATGTCTCTTTCAGCTGTCACCCTCCCTTAGCAGAGAATGACTTAATGCCATCTGTCATGTGGGCAAAGTTCCAATTTTTTCAGTCAGAACAAGTTCAACTTTCACCTAGATCCTCAACTTTTACCTACATTTACCCAAACTGTGGAAAACCCACTTTTGTAACGTGTTGTGTAATATTTAAAACTATTTTTCAATACCCAGCAGTGGAGAACCTCCTTGGTTTACCGTGAATCTTAAAAGAAAACATAAAATAACATACATTTTACTCACAATACATAATCACATATCTCTAGTTAATTACTTGACACACACTTCACATATTCAATCACTTATCACACTTTGTTTCATATAAGTACACTTTTTTTATATAATTATGTGTGTTTGATTTAGAAGTGAACTGTTAAGAGCCTACAAACTCCTCCGCAGCTCTTCCTCTGTGAGTTTGTAAAAGTGTGCACCTTCTTATCTCATCTGACCTATATTTCTGCTCCAAGCAGACCTGCTCAAGAGCGTATGTGTTATTATTATTATAACTCCTTGTGTGTTTCTCTGTGTACATGCTTGTCTTGGTAAGATGTTTCATCTGTCTGCAATAACGCTTTGCTTCTAATAATTCTTATTCTTATTAATAAACAAAGTGTTCCCTTTATCTATCCTGTGGAGTTCTGTATGACATCAACACAGCAAAACACAGCAAAACTAACAGCAGAAAGGGTTGCCTCTGAGGCCTTCTTGCGTTCTTATCTACTTGACCTAATTCTGTTCAGGCCTCCTCCTGGGCCTGAGTGAACATGCATATGACCTTTGCTGTGTGCAGGCATAGCAAGGCTTGCTGTGTTACTACAGAGGGCAGAGCCCGTTCCAACTAACCACAAATAACTATAACAGGTTTAACTAATAATGTTTGTTCAAACCACAAAGACGAGGCACCAGAATACAAACAAAAGTTACAAAGCATACTCCATGTTTCCTCTGTCAGTAAATTAAAAATGCCATGATTAGAACCAAGGTTTAAAAACCATATATAACAATTGTGTTTTTGTACACCCTGTACTCTGCCCTGTGCCAAAGGCAACTTACCATGTGTGTGTATATGTGTTGTAAAGATTTTTGTAGCAGTATAAGTCTGTTTTCAACCTAAAAGTCCTGCATATTTTGACACTGTATAAATAAAGGTTAAATAAAAATGAAATTGAAAAATACAAATAGATCAAAGTATAGGCTTGTAATACGTATAATGAGCTGAGTTTTAAATCTATAATTTTAGGTGTTTTGTGATTTGCCCAATTTTCTCTTCTTTTTTCTTTTCACCTGTAGATTTTATTATTACAGGTACAGGTGGTCCCCGACTTACGAGCGCCCTGACCTACGAGCATCTGACTTTACGAGATTATCATAATATGAAAAAAAAATTATTATTATTATTTTTTTTGTGTTTAAATGTTCTAAATTTCATGTGTACAGCACTTTGTTGCAGCTGTGAATGTTTTAAATGGCTTTATAAATACGTAAAGTATCATTATTATTATTATTTTTTAATAATTTCATGCTTTTTTGAACAACTTCCTGCGGGAACCAGGAACCGGAAATACCGCCTCCGCCATTTTACATTCATTAGTTCCAGAGTCTCGGCACTCGGCAGTCGGCTTTTGGAGGACTGTTTCTCCCATAAGAGGATGCCTCATACGGATAAATTAACTGGAAACACTCCCTGAACTCTGTGAATGTCTCAGGACTGGAGCAGCAGCCGCGATCGCTCCGCCGATCGCTCCCACAGCACTGCGCGAGACCAGCAGCTCATGGTATGAGCTAAGGCTAACATGCTAAAGCGGACCCCAGCACCGGAGCTGCAGCAGACAGCCGGCTTTGTGCGATCAGAGGTTCCTGGAGCTCGCCTCGATGTCGGACTGGAAGCAGAAGATATCGGGGGACACCCAGCTAACTTGGAATAACAAAGCCGACAGCCTTTTTGAAGCTGCAGCTAAACTGGACTGCCCGTAACTGCGCAGCGGACTCGGTGGGGCTACATGCTAACAGGTGCTGCTAATGGCGGCGCTGGCAGACGGCTTTTGGTAAGTTATTAAAACTTATTAAAGGGGACCACACATGCAAAATTCACTTTTTAATGTTTTTTTACTAAACTTTGGGTATTTACTTCATAAAAAAACAGTCCTTGTGCCAAAAAAATGCACCCAGTGGTTTATTTACTCTAAGTAGATTTATTTATTTTTGATAAATACACCAGGATTCACACTTCCTGCATTTATTGACGTCACAAGCCGCCAGCCAATCAGATCAAACCTGAGTCCAGCCCCTCACCTAGCAACCCCTGGTTAGGCTCAACCCACTTCTGTATTAAACACATGACTGTTGTTTTTCATGATTTCATCTCATCTTTTGTTTATATGTTCTTAATTTCATGTGTACAGCACTTTGTTGCAGCTGTGTTTTTTTAAATGGCTTTATAAATAAAGTATAATTGTTATTTTTATGTTTTAGTTCAATTTTTAGTGTATTTGCGATCGCTGCCAACGCGCAGCCGGCAAAAATTAAACGAGCGGACCACAGGCGGAAGGACCGGGTTCGACGGGACCCTCTTCCGGCGCGATGGAGCGGAGCTTCAACTGTACAGCCTTGCAGCAGCCTCGCAGCAGGCTCGCAGCAAGAGGACCTTCTCCTTACAGATTAATTTACGGGAGACACTTGGTGAACTTTGTGTTGTCTTCACTGGAACAGCGATAACTCCCAAAATCTCATCGCGTGCAACGAGCGGAGCTGGCGAAAACCGGAAGAGGAACAAGCTAACATTAGCTTCGGATTCGGGTGGTCTAATGCTAAAAGGAGCAGCAAACTGCGGCGCGCTCAGACGGGTTTCGGTAAGTTATCTTAAGCTAACACTAACAGTAAGTCAAATGAGTAATAAAAAAAGAGCTAATTTTAAAACAACAACACATTACAGATACTGGCTGTTACAGAGGGCGTGAACAGATCGTTGAAGGGCGTGGACTTCAAGAAACCGGTCGTTCAAAACGAAAGTTAAAAATGGCAGAATTAAAAAGGGTATAATTGATTATCTAATAATTATTTTGTGCATTAAATTGAAGGAATAGGGTCTGGATATCCCACAGAAATACCATAAAAATTTAAAAAATACATCTGAGGTCCCCTTTAAAACTTTTTTTCTGGCTCCAAATGTATGAAGATAGCATACTAACAGTCCTTCCTGTAAAGGCCCAAAAAAGCTAAGTCTGGTCCTCTGGACATTCAAAAAACAAAACAAAACAAAGCAAAAAAAAAAAAATGTTTTGTTTAGTTTTGTTTTGTTTTTTGAATGTCCAGAGGACCAGACTTAGCTTTTTTGGATTTTTCTACCTGGATTATTGAGCATGCATCAGGGTGTTTCCTGTAAAGGGTTTGGACTGCATGGTGCTACAGGAAGCCTGGGAGCTCGGACGTAACACAACGGATGGAGGCAAACAGCTCAGCTCAAAGTCAGAAATTAATTTTTATATATTTTTATTAATATTTTAAAGTATTTTAAAGTGTTAGGATAGTTGAAATGCTTGGTAACTGTTCATTGCCGCACATGTACGTGCTCGTGCGGTATATAAAAGGAAAAAAAAAGGTAGTCCCGAATTACGAATTTTCGGTTTACGAGCAACTCATAAGTACGGAACTCGCTCGTAAGTCGGGGACCACCTGTACTCAGCTCCTCTGTTCAAGGTCCTTCGCATTTCCTGATTTTTGGAATGTAGTAAAAACTGTGCTTTGCCAAACCGTCTGCTCAGTTGGAACATCCTTGACCCCAACATGAAACAACCATTGCAATGTATGTAAAAATTCTCCTCGACGGTTAAACTTACTCCGCTGTGACTGGAGCTACTGCAATGGTGGTTCGGACAAAGTGCCTGGATGTGTTACGTCACATGAAAACATGTATTGAGGAAAATGTGAGTATTGTTTGTCAAGAAAGTTGAAGACGGTGAAACAGTGCTGTTGCCTCACAGCAAGAAGGTCCTGGCCTGGGGTCTGTGTGTGGAGTTTACATGCTTTCCTTTTGTTGGTAAGAGTTTTCCCCGGGTACTCTGGTTTCCTCCCACAGTCCTAAAACATGCATGTTAGTTAGGTTGCCTTTAGGTTCAGGCCTCCTCTGCAAAAGAGAGATCTGTGATCTCAATGGGATTTACCTGGTTAAATAAAAGGTTAATAAATTTAAAATAAAAAGAATTATATCCAGCTATTGTGTGTGCAAACTGCTGAGAATGCCACATCCACATTTACACCTCCAGATGCAGAAAAAGAGCCACCTGCATCATGAAAGACCTCACTCACCCAGCACACTCACTCTTTGCACCACTCCCCTCGGGACGGAGGTTGAGGAGCATCAAATGTAGAACCACTAGACTGAGGAACAGCTTCTACCCTGAGGCTGTCAGACTCATGAATAAATAAATAATAAGAATAAACACTGCAAAATGTCACATCATACTGATACTGATCTGTTTCTTGTTGCTGCGTTCATCTGTGACCATCTGCTCATGTTCGTGCTGCTGTTTATAATGATGTTTTTCTACTACATTAGGGCTTAGTGTATTACTAGCTGATGTCTCTCTTAGTTAATCCTAGATGTTATTATTGTTTTTCTCTTGCATTTGTTGTTGGATGTAACTGGGACCCTGTGTACATAATCTCGTTTTCAACACATGTACTACATGCGGTGCAAATGACAATAAATTCTCTCTGACTCTCTGACTCTAGATGTATTCCCAACACCTGGAAGATTTTACAAGATATTCATCTTGTAAAATCTTAATAAACCAGCTAAGGCGAAGGCAAACAAAGGAAGTCAGAGTGCCTTGA
This sequence comes from Garcialebias charrua, assembly GCA_038048925.1. Classification (NCBI taxonomy): domain Eukaryota; kingdom Metazoa; phylum Chordata; class Actinopteri; order Cyprinodontiformes; family Rivulidae; genus Garcialebias; species Garcialebias charrua. The sequence goes on along the minus strand of JBBPBX010051133.1, from coordinate 6,914 downwards.
CCTCTACTGCACGTGCACATCAGGCAGATTGATACTTCCTTGTTCTGGAGGTGCAGGTACCGTATTTTTCGGTGTATAGGTCGCACCTTTTATCAGTTTTTCATGGCCTGCGACCTATACTCAGGTGCGACCTATGTATGGCTTTTTATCACTTTCGGCGAAACAAATTTTTAAATCCAGCTCATTTCACAATTACTTTCATTTATTAAAGGAGAAATGTAATCAAATCTGAAAAAATCGATATAACAAGAATTTCATATAGTAAACAACACACATAAACATACTTAGTATGCTTTTTTCAAGTCAGTAGCTTAAAGAAATAGTTTTTTACATTTTTCCTGCTACATGCCGAAGTGCAGTGATTTCTGTAGTAATTTTCTGGACGCACTTTTATGACACAATTAAGACCTCCTTTGCTATCTTACAATAACACTGAAGCTATAAACCCATCATTACTGTCCTCTTGTCTGTCATTTAAAATGGAAGCAGAAGACTTTTTTGAATCTGAAGGATATCACTTTAGTTTGTCAAAAACAGTTTGGTGATTTAGTGCATTAATGGGCATTTCTATCCTGGAAATACGAATAGCCGTGCGTTAGCCGCCGCATGCTAACGTTAGCATGCTAGCGCCGTATGCTAACGTTAGCATGCTAGCGCCGTATGCTAACGTTAGCATGCTAGTGCCGTATGCTAACGTTAGCATGCTAGCGCCGTATGCTAACGTGGAAGTGGGGGTGTTGAAAATGTCCTGAAACAGTTACCAATGTCTTGTTAGGAGCCAGTTGAGGTGGCTCGGGCATCTGGTTAGGATGCCTCCTGGACGCCTCCCTGGTGAGGTGTTCCGGGCATGTCCCACCGGGAGGAGACCCAGAGGAAGACCCAGGACACGCTGGAGGGACTATGTTTCTCGGCTGGCCTGGGAACGCCTTGGGATTCCCCCAGAGGAGCTGCTCCAAGTGGCTGGGGAGAGGGAAGTCTGGGCCTCCCTACTTAGGCTACTACCCCCGCGACCCGACCCCGGATAAGCGGACGAAAATGGATGGATGGATGGATGGATGGATGGATCTAAAATGATTTTTAAAGATGAAGGAGCAAGTTGAAACATGCAGGGTCTCCCTCCTTGGTAGCAGGCTCCATTGGGAGCTGCCTGGCTAACTAACTACGGTGGCCCTACACGGCCAAAATTCTACAGCGGCCGAATGCACAGGAGCGGTAAAAATACAATATAAAATTTAAAAAAGTTTTAAAATCGATTTTGGGGCTTTTAGAATCGATTCTGAATCGCCAGGACTAAGAATCTTGATTCTTTAAAAAATAGATTTTTTTTGCTGCATCCCTAATTGCTACACACTGAAACCTTTTTGTCCACAACTAGATACACACACTAATATTACTGTATGAGGGACGACTCGTTGCACTGCCTACGTCATATTCAGGGGACGGAGAGCAGGCAGGGGGAGGGGGGTCAAAAACACCAGATGAGAATTTTTTCACTTTGCAAAGTCTAAATTTGAGTTAGGATGACATTTTTGACTTGTGAAAATTTCTCAACAAGCTTATTTTATGCTTTTCATTAGACTACTATTAGCTTAAAAACACTTTTCATTTCTCCTTTAAGAAAAAGTTCAGCTCAGACATATATTTGCTATAATTTTTATCAAACAAATAATTGTTTTTAAGTGTTAATCTTCTTAAAAGCCTTGCTGTGCGCTCCTGTGGCAGACATTTGCAGCAGAGCTAAACGTATGGTGTGACCTATCTAGGGATTTTTCCAATCTATTTGTGATAATTGGACAATGCGACCTATACTCCGGTGCGACCTATACTCCGGTGCGACCTATACTCCGAAAAATACGGTATGTCAGATGGTCAATGAAGAACAAGAGTTACAATTCTATCTCCAGACTTCAGCCAACAATTTGCCATTGCATTAAAGTGTCACAGGCAGGCTCTAGAGATGTTTCACCTGGAAATGTGCCTTCAGGGAAAGAACAGGCCAACCATTTAACCTTTAGAAGACTTTCCCTAAAAATGTGCCACTTTTAGCCAGAAAAGATTTACGGAGAAACTTTAAAAAAATTTTTTTATTAAGGAATCGTGTTTTCATGTTTCTGTCAGAGGAGAGGTATTTCCTGTAAAGAAACCCTATTCTAAAATACCCTGATGCATGCTCACGTCTCACGTCACGTCTTTCGGACGAAAGACGAAACGTTTTTACAACATTTTTGTTTTGTTTTGTTCTTTTGAATGTCCAGAGGACCACACTTAGCTTTTTTAGACCTATTCTAAAATCTTCTAAATAAACATTTTTCCCTCCCACACATGCACACAGAAAACACCACGTTATAGGAATGTATGTACATTTTTTGGATGAAGTACTGGAAGTTTCTCACAAGCTTCGTCTGCTGCATGTGAGCACAAAGCTCTTCAGCTACGGTGGTCTGTTAGGGACACGTGTCACAAATGGACAGTCACATACTTGGTCTAGTTAAAAACTGGTGAATTCAAAAATGAAACGGTGACAATATTTTGTTTCTTTAACACTTGGTAGACACGCCAAGTTGTTTCCTATTGGTGCTTTTCAGGTGGGGGGTGGAAGTTGGACACACCTCCCTCGACCACCCCGGCAGTTTCTGCCCATGTGTTTTATTTTGAAAAGACTTTCCACTGAACTCTGGTCACAGGTGTTTTCAGCTTTAGATAGGGCGGCCGTGGTGGGCGGCCGTGGCGTAGTGGTAAGGGCAGTCGTCTCCCGATCGGAAAGTTGGCGGTTCGACTCCCGGGACCCGCACCATGTGTCGTTGTGTCCTTGGGCAAGACACTTAACCCTGAGTTGCTCCCGGTAGGACTGGAAAGCACCTTGCATGGTAGTCTGCCGCCACCGGTTTATGAATGTGTGTAGCATTCAATATATGTGTAGCACTTTGAGATTTTCAGTAATGAAAAGTGCGTTATAAATTGAATTAATTATTATTATTATTATTATTATAGATATCTTTCTTACTGCCCAACCTCAATAATAATTTGGTGCAAATGCTTCTGTTAATTTTGCAGAATACAGTTATTAAAATACAGTTTAGTGGTTATTTGCAAGCACAAACAGTGGCAGCAGGTAAGTGTAGCCTGGGGTCAAATCAGAAATTGTTGCATGAATGGATAGAAGAAAATATAACATAATATCGTTCACACAGTACATGTGAGGAGATTACTATTTTATACTATTTTATACTATTTAATACATTTTATCACCCACTTACTGTATATACAGTAGTGCTGCTGATTCTTTTGCCTCTTTGTATGAACATCCCACGTTATTCATGGAATACATGAGCAGTTTGGGTTGAGACCGTCTTGCCAGTCGTTAAAAACAGGTGAAGAATAGGTCATAGGTCATAGGTCACCTGACTTTCTGTAATTCTAAAACTAGAGCTTCAGTAATTAAACCAGTCGAACGTTCTCGTCTTTCAGGCTTCAGGACGGTGAAAAACTGAAAACCCAGCTGGAGTCATGGGTCCGCTTTGCATCACAGAACCATCCATCCATCCAACCATCCATCCATCCATCCATTATCTTTACCCACATCATCCTTTTTGTGTTGCGGGGGTCACTGGTGCCCATATCCAGCAGTCACTGTGTAGAGGCGGGGGACACCTGGACATGTCTCCAGTCCATCACAGGGACACCTGGACATGTCTCCAGTCCATCACAGGGACACATAGAGACAAACAACCATTCATTCTCTCTCTCCTAGGGACAGTTTAGAGTCACCATCAGTCTAACATGCATGTTTTTGGTCTGTGGGAGGAAACTGGAGAAACCCCCCGCAGCACGGAGACAACATGCAAACTCCACCCAGAAAGGTCCCGACTGGGATTTGAACCTGCGACCTGCTCAATCTCCAAATTCACTTCTTTGTTCGTGTCCTCGGCTCTAAAGACGTCACACTTCCAAGTGCTCACAGAAAATCTCCAGTCATTGTTTGATTCATTGTTAATTCAAAATCAGCATAAACTTTTTAAATAGCAAGAACCTAAAAAAAAAAAACTACTTTTATTACTTTCTTCTGATTTTTTTTAGCTTCAAATCACTTTGACCTTTAATCTCAGAACCGTGGCCATTCATAGAATTTTCTGCAACAGGTAAGATATTCTTTATTCGGTTTACACAACTCTTAACTTAAAACTATTCAGAATGTCCCTTTAAAGCCACAAATGCACACAAATATAATGCTTGATGCTCCTTACTGGATCCAAGGTGGCGTCCCGCCCTGTCAACACAACTGAGCGCCTCGCCTACCAAAATGTCACCGCCCACCGCCACCAGAGTTTCTGGTCGGGGAGTGGAGACTGTTGCCAAGGACTGGTCGCCACAGGTTAAGAGGCTCCGCCTAGCATTAGTACCGTAGACCCCCCACACACACACACACACACACACTGTACACACACACACACACACACACACACACACTGTACACACACACACACACACATACACAGTACACACACACACACACACACACAACTGACAAATGCCCTGCTGCCATTGGACAGTAATGTAGAGGAACCAGTGCAGGAACAGAACCAGAAGCAGGACTGACACCCAAGTCCTTCATGGTTACAGAACCCCCCCAGCTCGGGTTCAGTCATCCAACACTCCAGCAGACACAAGCAGCAAGGTGGAGAGCAGGACTCCTTCTTCTCTCACTCAGGAACATGTCGTAACCGTCTATAATGTCACAAATCAAACAGGTATTGAAACATCTGCAGCTTGGTGTGATTTGTGGGGAGGGGGGCAGCAAAATAAAGTGTGCAGCTCATGTCTGCACCCTGAAGAATGAACAGTTTCTCCAAACGTTGTGAGCTCCCAGTTGTAGAGAAGATTTCACTACAACGGGACTAAAACCATCGAGGTGAAACTCTGAAGACGGAGGAGACACCAGCTCTGATGAATCTGATGTCATGGTCCTCCTCATGGTCACGTCTTCACGACATCTTCTTTAGAGAAAACGGTTTCGTGCTGCGGTTCTAGGCCTGACAGTTTGTATGCTTCAGATTTTGTTTCAAGTTTGGATATGGATAAATCAACGTGCATTAATATTTGTTTTATAGTTGCATCACGGTGGATCAGCTGGTAGAGCTGTTGCCTCTCAGCGACAAGGTCGCCGGTTCCAATCCTGGTATGGGGGTGTTTCTGGGTGCAGTTTGCATGTTCTCTCCGTGCTGCGTGGGATTTCTCCGGTACTCCAGTTTCCTCCCACAGACCAAAAACATGCATGGCTAACGGTTTAGCCGCTAAGGACCGTGTCTTTAGCGATATGATAAACTGCTGCTTTATTAATGTTGCGCTTCCTCTCTGTTCCTCTAAAGACACACAGCACGGCTAAATGAACTCTGAAACATTCAAATAAGAAGACGGGTCTGTCGTCTGAAGCTTCAAGGCTCAAAGTGGAGGCTCACTTTACAGCAGCTTCACAGGCTGAGTGACGTGAAGGAGGCGCAGCTGAATGGACTCTACCTGTACAGCTCCTTTCTGTCTGATCAAGACACTCAAAGCTCTTTACAACAATCTGTGCCTCATTGACCCGTTCAAACAGCATCTACTGGACCTGTACAAAGAATAATCAGAGCTTTATCACATTCATACACCGATGGGGGAGTGGTGGCGCATTGGTTAGAGACGGTGGGCCTGTGATCGGAAGATCGCCGGCTCAAGCCCCGGCACCTGCCTCCACCCTCATTCACACCACTCTGGGCCCCTGAGCAAGGCCCTTAACCCCCACCATCTGCTCCCTAACAGGTCTCTGTTGAAAATGAGTTCTCGTGGCTCAATGACACTACCTGGATAAATAAAGGGTCAATGAAAAATAAAACCGAGGCAATGAGGGGTTCAGTGTCTTGCTCAGGGACACTTCAGCATGTGACTGCTGGTGGAATCAAACCCCCAGCTCTCCCATTGGAGGACGACTGCTCTAGCCTCTGAACCACAGCTAGCCCCAGCTGAAGAAGATTATTATTTAATAGATGTAAATAGTTTATTTTTTAGACATTTATTTTGTAGAGTAACAGTTGTTAATAAATATGCCTGTGTGACAATTGGGACAAAACTTTGACTCAAATATATTTTTATTACTTTATGGAAAGAAAAAATATAGAGATATATAATAATAATAATAATGAATTCCATTTATAATGCACTTTTCATTAATAAAAATCTCAAAGTGCTATATATATATATATATTGTATATCGTGATTTTTGTAAAAAATACATATATGTGTATTGGTCCATATCACCCAACCCTAGTATAAACAAAGAGTTTTTTGTCTTTTTAAGATTATTATTTTATTTAAGTTTATTTTATTTAAGTTTAAACTTATTTTAAGTTTGTACCGGTCTGTCGTGGTGAAGAGAGAGCTGAGTCAAAAGGCAAAGCTCTCAATTTACCGATCGATCTACGTTCCCACCCTCATCTATGGTCATGAGCTTTGGGTTGTGACCGAAAGAACAAGATCTCGGATACAAGCGGCTGAAATGAGTTTTCTCCGCAGGGTGTCTGGACTCTCCCTTAGAGATAGGGTGAGAAGCTCAGTCATCCGGGAGGGACTCGGAGTAGAGCCGCTGCTTCTCCACATCGAGAGGAGCCAGTTGAGGTGGCTCGGGCATCTGGTTAGGATGCCTCCTGGACGCCTCCCTGGTGAGGTGTTCCGGGCATGTCCCACCGGGAGGAGACCCAGAGGAAGACCCAGGACACGCTGGAGGGACTATGTTTCTCGGCTGGCCTGGGAACGCCTTGGGATTCCCCCAGAGGAGCTGCTTCAAGTGGCTGGGGAGAGGGAAGTCTGGGCCTCCCTACTTAGGCTGCTACCCCCGCGACCCGACCCCGGATAAGAGGAAGAAGATGGATGGATGGATGTTT
>JBBPBX010051132.1:0-24696 GCA_038048925.1 Garcialebias charrua | reverse complement strand
GCAATTCTTTTAGCAGCTTGATCTGCCTCATGATTCCCTTGAGCAATGAAATTGCTACTCTTCTGATGGGCCTTGCATTTAATTACTGCCACTTGTCTAGGCCGCTGCAATGCATAATACAATTCCAGTAATTGTTTAAAATGTCTGACTGGTTCTCCAGATGAGGTGACAAATCCCTTTCTTCTCCAGTGACAGAGATCAACATAGACTGCCTGAAAAACATACGCTGAGTCTGTGTAAATATTAACCTTTTTTCCTTCTGCAACGTTACAAGCTTCTGTTATAGCTTTTAGCTCTGCGAGCTGCGCAGAAGCTGGCTGGTTCATCACTTCTGCCTTGAGTTCAACAAAACCTGCATCTCTTCTTTCCACCACAGCGAACGCAGTGATCAATGCGCCCGTTTCATTTCTATGACTATGTCCATCACAGAACAGTATCATGTCTGGCTGGTCCAAAGGATCTTTAGAAAGGTTTTCATGTAATTTCATTTCCTGTGCGGTGTCACTAATGCAGTTATGATCTTGTGTGGTGTCCATCTGCGCAGCCATATTTGTTCCCTGGCTTGTAAAATGTATATGTGAATTATGTAATAATCTTCTGAGGTTTTCTGTTCTTTGATTTGAAAATGTGAATGTTTGTGAGTCCAAAAATGATTTTACGTCATGAATTGTGTGAACAAAAACCTCATTCCCCATAGTTATGTGTGATGTCTTTAAAATAGACTTTCCAATGGCAGCTACATGCCTCACACAGGTAGGGTGGCCAACTTCAATTTGATCTAATTTTGAACTATAATACATCAAAACGTGCCTGTCAGAGCCAGCTTTCCCTCTTTGAAACAAGACGGCATTCACAAATCCGTCTTTTTCATCCACATCCAAGTGAAATGGCAAGGAGTAATCTGGACACTGCAGAGAGCACGCATCAAACAAAGCTTGTTTAATCTCCACAAATGCCCTGTCAGCTTCCTCCGTCCACTGCAGTGGGGACACAAAATTTTTATATCCCACAGCCGAAATGAGGTTCCGCAGAGGAGCCACCTTACGGCTGAAATCAGGAATGAAGTTCTTACTGTAATTGATCAGCCCCAAAAATTTTAACATCATCCTAACATTTGCTGGTTTAGAATGATTTAAAATGGAGCTTTTCTGAGATGGTGTCAGTTGCAGGCCAGAGCCAGAGATGAGCCTACCCAAGAACTGAACTTTTGAACGACCCACCTGCAACTTGTGTTTTGACACTTTAAAACCACACTGGGCTAGATGTCGAAGCACAGCTTCAGATGCGTGCATAATAGCTTCTGAAGTCGGAGCTGCTATCAGAATATCATCGACGTATTGGATTAAAACCACTCCTGGTGGCAAAGGCAAATCAGTAAGGACCTGCTTTAATACATGATTGAACAAAGAGGGCGAATCCACGAAACCCTGAGGTAATCTACTGTACGTGAATTGTTTCCCCTTAAAGGTAAATGCAAACAGATCCCTTGATCCAGCGTCCAGAGGCACACAAAAGAACGCGTTCGCCAGGTCAATACAAGTAAAAAACTTGTGTTCAGGCTGAATAGCATTCATCATAACATAAGGATTTGGAGTACCATAATTAGATGGAACAACAACCTTATTTATAGGCCTCAAATCATGAACTAAACGGTAATGAGATTTATCAGCTTTTGGTACCGGGTGTAGAGGTGTGTTCCAGCTCGAAACAGTAGGCTGCAACACACCAGCTTCCAGCAAACCCTTAATAGTTTGCTCTATACCGTCAATCTGCTCCTGTCGGAGTCGATATTGATGTTTATAGATTGGAATCGTGCCTGGCTTCAGAACGATCGAGACAGGGTTGACACTCAGCAGGCCCACATCTGTAGAACTCCTGGCCCAAAGTGTATCAGGCAAACTGGCTAACAGTTTGTCCGTATCAACATGGTCTGTGTTTTCTCCGCCATGTGATCTAGGCAGAGAATGTTTCTCAGGTAACAATAATGTGAATGATCTGTGTGTGATCCTGTAAGTATCAGTTTCTGGAGAATAGTGTAAGTGTGGATTTTGTGTAGGCACCCATTCCCTTACAGCCAGACAGCGTCTCATCACAGGACCTAAATTCTTCGCATCGGCACCAGATACAACCATCAATGACACATGTGGAGCTGATACATCGCCAAGCATATACAGTTGCAGTAACGTTGCAGGCAACTTCACACCTGCCACCACTCCCTCCGGGGCCACATAGATGTCCATGATTTCAGCCACTGGAAATTCACCAGTCTCTTGACAATGTTCAAGCAGTCCTGTCCAGAGCACATCGTAGTCCCCATCACCACAAAGGTCATAGTTCAGCGTGCAATGTGCCACATCAGGAAGCGTGTCATAAGATCTTATGACATTAATCCAGGCGTTCCAGCTCTGCAGTGTGTCGTACAAGAGCGTAGTTGTAAAGTCAGGAACTGCTCCCCACCAAACTTCAGCCTGAAGTTCAGCTGGACCAGACTCAGCAGAAGTCCCTTGGACCTGGAGCATCTGATGAATGGAGCTTTTTACTGTAGCACAGTACTGAACAGTTCCATCAGGAAAACTCAGCTGGACGTTGTCAGGACTCATCATCAAAGTCACGTTCTGATCACACAGAATGTCTCGTCCAATCAAGTTCACTGGACATGTGTCAGAAATCAGGAAGGAGTGTTCAAAGCGCAGATTATTCCACACGCATGGGACGTAACAAGAAAGCGGCCACTCCTCTGGCTTGCCCGAGAATCCAACAACAGGTACGGTATTCTTTGATCGTGGGAGTGACGTGTTAACTGACGAATACCTGGCGCCTGTATCAACCATACACATGTGATTTCGGCCGTTAATGGTTAACGATACCAAAGGTTCTAGATACAAGACACCACCTACTGCCGGACCAGGGCACCCCTATTGAATAGGATATTGGCCTGGGGCCTGATTACTGGCTCCCGGCATAGGGCCATGTGGAGTATGATCTGGTGGTGGTGGATATACGTCATGTGGATAACGAGCTGGCGTCACCTCCTGTCTCGATAAATCCTGTTTGGTCGGACATTGTAAATACCAGTGTCCCACCCCGTTACAGCGGCGGCACCTGTCCGTGGGTCGAGGGTTGCCCCTCAGACGTTTGTTCCGACCCCTGCGCCAGGATGTGGATGGGCCCAGAGGTCTCTGTTGATATGAATTATCAGATGATGTAGGAGGACCCTGAACCTGGGGCATCTGAATTGCATTCACCTTTGTGAAATTAAGTTTGTCACGTATGTCTTTTAATTGGGCCTTAGCTAATTGAGTTTCAAGGGATTTCAATTCCCTGTCATCAGACTCCCTCTTATCAAAAGATTGATCAATAAAATGAACAATGTGGGCTGCCCATAAATCATAATCCATCTTTGTCAGGCCAACAACAGACGCCAAGCTCTTCTTAACATCATCAGACAGAGAGCTCTCTACAGCTCCTCTGAACAACAGTTGAGTCGTAGGATCAATCGTTGGATCATTTCCAGTTCTATTTTCCCACAAGAGTTTTACTCTAGATAAGTAGGTCGTGCCCCGTTCTGTAACAGCCGGAGGAATCTCACACAAGTCTGAAGATTTCATAGACGTCGGATATTTCTCTCGTATAATTGGCCATAAAATTTGAACGTGGTCGTGCAGTGTGTCACTGTCTGGGTCCAATTTAGTCCCAGCAGCCTGTTCTATTTCAGTCAAACTACCAAACGACGTGCATGCTGTGAAAACCCTCCTCCAATCACCCAGACATGGCACAATTCCGGCGCAAGCCTCCAGAAAAGCGCGGATCCAAGCCGAACCTCCTTTCTGGATATCAGGCAAACGCTGACGGATCAACTCAGTATCCTGCAAACTAAAAGGCGTGTAAGTCTGTTTGCGGACTCCCTCAGCTGTGGTGGAAGAAACGAGAGGTAACATGAATTGAGCAGGAGGCGCTACGTCAAGGCAGGTGTGAACATTATCAGCAATTCTATTTAATCGACCTGAATTTCCTCGCTGCCAGCCAGTGACCTTATCAAAAGCAGGTGTGCAGTGGAGAGCGTCCTGTGCTCCAGCATCAACGTGTGGCATGGAGGCTGCACAGTTGCAGAGAGGAAAGCTCTACAAAGAGTGGTGAAGGCTGCACAGAAGTCTGTGGGAGTCAGTCTCCCCACCATCACAGACATCTACACCTCCAGATGCAGAAAAAGAGCCACCTGCATCATGAAAGACCTCACTCACCCAGCACACTCACTCTTTGCACCACTCCCCTCGGGACGGAGGTTGAGGAGCATCAAATGTAGAACCACTAGGCTGAGGAACAGCTTCTACCCTGAGGCTGTCAGACTCATGAATAAATAAATAATAAGAATAAACACTGCAAAATGTCACATCATGCTGATACTGATCTGTTTCTTGTTGCTGCGTTCATCTGTGACTATCTGCGTTCATCTGTGACCATCTGCTCATGTTCGTGCTGCTGTTTATAATGATGTTTTTCTACTACATTAGGGCTTAGTGTATTACTAGCTGATGTCTCTCTTAGTTAATCCTAGATGTTATTATTGTTTTTCTCTTGCATTTGTTGTTGGATGTAACTGGGACCCTGTGTACATAATCTCGTTTTCAACACATGTACTACATGCGGTGCAAATGACAATAAATTCTCTCTGACTCTGACTCTGACTCTCTGAAAAGTTGTGGCAGGAGGCCTGAGGTCAGGACAAACAGTTGGAACAGGACAGGTCAGTGGCACGGAGTCATATGAAGCCCCCAAAGATGTCACGCTGAAAGAAGCATCAGAGGACGGTGGACGGAACACATCACCTCCCCTTTGTTCACCCACAGAGCCAGGAGTGGTACGAATACCACCCATCAATGTTTGCACATGGTCTTGCACCACGTTCCTATTTTCAGCTGATTTTGTCTGTAAAATACCTCCTGTAACGAGAAGCAAGTCTGAGCTGGATCTAGTGTGTTCAGAACCAGAACCCAATGAGAGCTCAGCCAGATTTATGGATGATAGCTCCGACAATGGCATCTGATTGTGTGGAGTTAGGCCCACAGGTGCATACGGGGGAGGACGAGGAGGACGAGGGGGAGCGGGGCAAAGAGGATGTGGAGGGGGAGCACAAGGCCGTCCAGTTTCAAGGCATGTCTCTGTTCCTGTTACGAGGGTAGCACCGGCATTAATAGGGAGTTCTGCAGTACCAGGCACCAAGGTCTTATCTGCAGACGGCCATAAATCTGATTGCAAGCCAACAACTTGTTTCTGTGAAACTGTTTTGTGAGCACTTCTCAGAGCAGGTTTCTGCCTACCTAGGATTTTGCACATTTCATCCAAAAATAACAAGCAGTCCCTATTAAAGGCGTCCGCCTTCTGCCAGTCCTTATTTTTCTTTCTACGCACTAGAACAGAACATTTTTCCTTCTCATCTAACGCCAACCTCAAAGCTCTCTCTGATTGCACAAGAAGCTTATTCAGTCCAGCAGCAGATGGAGACGGGTCATCCACACCAGGAAACATTCCTGACCGACACATGTTATTCACCCAAGAAACTAAACGTCTTTTCTCATCAAGAACATTCTTGACAGCTACCTTCCGACTCCATGAAACCCACAACTCATGTAATACAGATCCTAATGTGCCAGGGGCACAATTTTTCCAAGTTTGTATAGGTATGTCAGACATTATAATGTTATACACGTGTTTTACAAGGGTGAAGTGAGCAAACCTCCAGCCAGGACCATGGACAGCTGCAGTAGCCAACCAAGAAACTGCCTGTTTTAAATCACCCTCCTAAAACACCCAATAAAAATGCCACCCCAGAGCACAGCAGTGGTAGTCTCTATTAGACTTCACAATTGACCTACTGCCTGCAAATACACCCACTGAAACAATATATAAAACAAAAATCTTTCCCTGTTGCCTTAGTTTTGCGTGTATACAGCACTTTCCGGAGTACAGGTCGCAAGGGTCTAAGAAAAAATAAATAAATAAACAAAAGAAAGTAAAAAATAAATAAATAAAAAGAAATGAAAAAAAAATAATAATAATAATTTGCGACCTATACACCGGAAAATACGGTAATCAACATCAACTGGGAAGGGGAGGGAAAATGTGACTCTTAACAGCGATCACAGTCCCGGATGTGAACTTTAATCACATGCACAGCGACCTGTGAACCCGGAGTGGCAATCCACTCTGAACGGCGAAAACGTGTGCTGGATAAAAGCCGTTGTGAACTCTACGGCGAGCAAAGTCCCGGAGTTCACGACCGACCTCAGCCCCACGATTTCCCGGAGTCCAAATAAATAAATAAATAAAAAGAAAGTGTCTCCTAGCCAACAGGCCGGAGCTCATAGAGGGGAAAAAAAATCGCAAACTCGGCACTCATATGCTATCCCTGTGTGTGTGTTGGACTATGTGCTTTTTCACTTTACTTACATGTACGAAAACAGCAAAAAAAATGCACATTCAAATGAAATACCAACAGTGGTTCACGTTATTTAACTGTTAACGCTAACTCAAACGACCGTAGCTACACTACGGTGTAATTTTTGCCCACCCGTAGACAGAACCAGTATACAGCCAAGGTAAATTTAGCGTTTTCAATAGCAGACATTTAGTTATAAACGGAAGATCTGCTCACCTGAATGAAGAAGGCGCCAGTTGGCTGCACGCTTGCTCCGCCACTCGTGGGGGAAGCCCCCAATCGGCTTCCGTTTCAGGCGAAACTGCAAACTTCTCACGTCGGGATCACCAAATTGTTGCGGTTCAAAAGTTGAAGGAAAGCTCTGAAACGAATGTGCAAGTTTTATGCAGGTTTATTGTACATTATAAGAATAAACCTTACAGCAACCAACAGACCTGACTCCAAGCACAGTCCAACACACACACATCTTCGAAGGCGGACCACGGTTTTATACCTCTAGATGACGTCATCGCCTCGTGGGACCAATCCTGGAATCGAACCGCCTTGGAACCGCCCTAGAACTTTTCTACTCTGTGAGTGATCCGCCTCTCAGCCAATCAACTACCAGCTTCATATGTCAATCATCAAATGTTGTGTCTGTTGTATTATGCAGGCGTGTAACTGAAAAACTCTTCCCTATTGGAAATAAAACCCGTAAATAAAGGTTCCATCTTGAATATATTTTCACATTATATGGTGGAATTAAGTGAACATAAATCATAACACATAATATGTGTGCTTCAGGTGTAATACTGATATACATATATTTCAGTTCGCTTAGCTCTAAAGGAAGAGATGCAGTTCATATGTTAAATGAAGATATGGGCCTAGCCGATGTATGGAGGCTAATGAACCCTGCTAAAAGGGAATATACTTTCTATTCTCACTGTCATAAATCTTATTCCAGGATTGATCTATTTTTAATTTCAAAACTCATGATGCATAATGCATTAAGTTGTGATATAAAAACTATTGCACTGACTGACCACGCAGCTGTTGAACTCTGTTTAAAACTAGGAATGGGGAATGCGAGGGGCTCAAGGTGGAGAATGAATGTTTCCCTCTTACAAGATAAATCTTTTAAGGAGTTGCTGGGGGAGGATCTAAAACACTTCTTTGAAATAAACATTGGCAGCACAGAGCATATTCAAACGGTTTGGGAAGCCTCCAAGGCTTATGTGAGGGGCAAACTTATAGCATATGCTTCAAAAAAGAAAAAAGACAGCCAACAAAAAATTCAAGAATTGGAAAAGGAGATCAAATTTAAGGAAAACAACTTAGCAAAGCAATATGATGACTTACTGTATCGAGACATTTGTGGGCTTAAATTTCAGCTAAATGAAATTTACAACAAGAAAGTGGAATATTCCTTGTTTAGGCTTAAAACTACATTTTATGAGGGAGGGGAGAAAACTGGGAAGTTATTAGCAAGACAAGTTAAAAAGGAGGATTTTTCTAATACTATCCCTGCTATAAAACAAGGTAATAAATTAGTAACCTCACCAAAAGACATAAATAATGTGTTTAAACAGTATTACGGAACATTATATACGTCCACGATGTCTACTGAGATGGATCAGAAAGGGAGAGATCTTTTCTTCTCTAAACTTGATCTTCCTAGGTTACTTGAGGAACATGTGGAGGGGCTGGAAGCACCAGTAGCAGAGACAGAAATTAGAAAAGCTATTTTGATGATGAAGGCAGGGAAATCACCTGGCTATGATGGTATCCCCGCAGAATATTATAGAACATATATTGACATTCTGGCCCCAGTGTTACAAAAAGTGTATCAAGAAACTTTTGAGAGAGGACAGTTTCCCCCTACTTTCAACGAAGCATTAATTTCCCTAATCCCAAAAAAAGATAAAGACAGTACAGATCCATCAAATTATAGGCCCATCAGTTTGCTTAACGTAGATTGTAAAATATTAACCAAGGTGTTGGCTTTACGCTTGCAACGAGTCCTTCCCAGCATTATACATCAAAATCAGACAGGCTTTATGAAAAACCGTTCCTCTTCTGATAATATGAGAAAATTGATGCATTTGATGTGGCTGAGCCAGTCAAAGGATGAGCCAGTAGCTGCCATCTCCTTAGATGCTGAGAAAGCATTTGATAAGGTGGAATGGGACTTTCTTTTCTCGGCCTTGTCCAATTTTGGATTTGGAACCCATTTTACTAATTGGGTTAGAATTTTGTATAAGGAACCAAAGGCTGCAGTAATAACCAATGGTATACATAGTTCCCAGACACGCCCCCATACCGGCTTTTACCTCCCGGTTTTATAAACTTTTAAGCAGAAGTTTGGGTGGTGAATCATTGAATATTAAACTTATTTGGGAAAGAGATTTGAAAATCGAGTACACAAAGGAAGAATGGCTGGAGGTCCTAGCAGGGAGCGGTAACTATGTGAAAGAAGCCCGAAGTAAATTCATACAGTATAAAGTGTTGCATAGATATTATCATACTCCTACCAGATTGCACAGAATGAAACTAATGACGGACAATTTGTGTTGGAAATGTAAAAAAGAGGTGGGGACATATTTACACTGTTTTTGGGAATGTACTCTGATTACACCTTTTTGGATTGAAGTCTTGAAGATTCTGAGTGCCTGGTTTGGCTCAGAAGTTCCCCGGACCCCAGAACTGTGTTTACTGGGAGACAGATCTAAAATGCCGGACATTCCCAAAGGAACCCTTTCAGTTATTATGGTCGGTCTTGTGACAGCATCCAGGATCATCTTAAAACATTGGAAGACCATAAAGCGTCCTGAAATCAATGACTGGATTAAATCAATGACTGACGCAGCTTCTTATGAGGTCATGCTCAGTAACTTGAAAGGGAACAGAGACAAAGATTGGGACAGTTTTTGGGACTCACTAAAAAGTGTAACAATAACCTAAAATTACACTGCTCTGTCTTACGTTTTTTATTTGTTTGTTTGTTTGCTTCACACCAGTTACAGCTATTACAGAAATGTTTTCTTTATTTTGTTTTTAAATGCATCATGTCATCTATGGTCCACGGTTGTTTGGGGGTGGGGAATAGAGGGAGGGGGGTGCACCAGCTTTATGTTCTTTATTTTGTTTTTGTTTTTTCTTTTTAATATTTTTTAATGTTTTAATGTTTATTTTATGTTCATGTTTCAAAAATTAATAAAAAACTTTAGTAAAAAAAAAAGACTTCAGGTTGGCATAAAAAATTTCCAAGTTTTGACTCTTGAAAATATAGTTTTTGGCTGGAAAAGTGTTCAGAACGATGCAGAATTGCTTGTTATGTCATTTGAGCTAAGAATTCTCATTGTTCAACTCTTAAATCACACTATTTTGAAGTTGCTTTGGTTAAGATTTGTCACTCTGTGTGGTACTGTAGTCTGAGTTCTGCTGAGGCTTGTTTCTGATGACGTGTTCACAACATAAAGCTTACCTACGTTAATGACTGCTGCGTCATTGTGCTCTAAAAAGGGAAGGGAAGGAAAAGGAACAGAAACACATCAACAAATCGCTGCAAACATGTGGATATCCCAACTGGGCTTTTGTCAAGTCAGCGAGGAAATCTGCTAAACACAATAATCAACAGAAAAATGCTAACAGACGGAAAAACATTGTCATTCCTTATGTTGCTGGAGTCTCAGAGAATTTCAGAAGGATTTTCAACAAACACAACATCCCAGTACATTTCAAACCCAGCAGGACTCTCAGACAGAGGCTGGTCCACCCTAAGGACAGAACCCCCACACACAAACAGAGTGGTGTGGTGTATGCAGTCCAGTGCAGCGAGGTCTGCTCAGACCGTTACATTGGAGAAACGAAGCAGCCTCTTCACAGACGAATGTCCCAACACAGGAGAGCCACCACCTCTGGACAAAACTCCGCTGTTCACCTCCACCTCACGGACAAGGGACACTCATTTGAGGATGAAAATGTGCAAATTTTGGACCGAGAGCACAGATGGTTTGAGAGGGGTGTTAAGGAAGCTTTGTATGTTAAGAGAGAAAAACCTTCTCTTAACAGAGGAGGAGGTCTGAGATTTCAACTTTCCAAGACTTACAACTCAGTTTTGGGACTGATTCACAAACGTTTTACACCGGATGGGAGCAGAGGTGTCTTGTCTGTGAATTAGACTAGCAAAGTTTGTTGAGAAACCTCTGTTGTTGGGCTGTGAGGTGTTTTTTGTCAATTTACATACAGTTGTTGTGTCTGCTGTCAGAGACTTCAAGGGAACTCCCTACTGTTAAGGTGTGATCTGTCAATTTACATGTATGTGTTACCTCAGCTTGCAATTTACATATGATGGTGCGTGACTCCTGTTATAAATCCACACGCACACACAGTCTGGTTCATTGAATTGATAAAGCTTTTCGGATGAGAAGCGAAACGTCTTCTGTTACAAATAAAGTCCAGTTGATCTTGAATTGAACGCCTTTTTGATTGCTCTTAAAAGCTATTCTTACATCTGCAAAAGATTGCTGTGTGTGGTTGTTAAATTAAAAAGCAGGAAAGAAGCATAATTCTGTTTGAAACTGTTGTCAGATTGTTGGTTTCTGACGTTTGGACCCGACCCGGTTTCGACTCGGTTCAAAGGAGTCCGTTGTGTTCAACAGTTAAACTGCTGTGTTACTGAGAGAAGATTCAGTGTACCTGTGTAAATGTTCTAGCCATACTTTCTGAATTTTTGCAGTGTTTTGAAGCATTTTTATGAGTTGAATCGATAATAAAACTTGTGATAAGCTAAAGCGAACACCGTTAAAGCTAAGTGTCCAATGTACTGTTGATACGTTGTGATTGGTCGAAAGAGACCTACATATTCAGCTGTGATTGGTTGACTACAGTTACGTGTCTTGGTAACAAGCTCTGATTTGCTAAAGCTGGTGACGTACGCCGTTACGTCAACTCACTCTGTCGTCAGATAATTTTTTAAAAGTTTTTAAACTCATTAAGGCCTTCACAACAGCTCTAATCACATCGATTAGTCTCTTAAAAGGACGTTTGTTCAAGCGATTGTCACATTCGGGCTGAAAACTCATTCCAAAAGTTAATTTTGCCCGAGTTCGACCGAGCGCTAATCATAGCTACGGCTAACTAACGGTAGTCAACGTTGCCGTTTTGCACTAGAGCACCCCTAGCGGCCAGGAAGAGTAATTACAGTCACGTTGTGATAAAAATAAGCCTTGAACGCCATCTGCTGTTCAGAGTCAGTCAGAGAGTCAGAGAGTCTTTATTGTCATTTGCACCGCATGTGGTACATGTGATGAAAACGAGATTATGTACACGAGGTCCCAGTTACATCCAACAACAAATGAAAGAGAAAAACAGTAATAACATCTAGAACTAACTAAGAAAAACATCAACTAGTAATACACTAAGCCTAATATAGTGGGAATAAACAGCAGCACGAACATGAGTTTGTATGAGCAGATGGTCACAGATGAACACAGATGAACACAGCAACAAGAAAACAGATCAGCATCATGATGTGATATTTTGCAGTGTTTATTTTTATTTATTTATTCATGAGTCTAACAGCCTCAGGGTAGAAGCTGTTCCTCAGTCTAGTGGTTCTACATTTGATGCTCCTCAACCTCCGTCCTGAGGGGAGTGGGGCAAAGAGTGAGTGTGCTGGATGAGTGAGGTCTTTCATGATGCAGGTGGCTCTTTTCCTGCATCTGGAGGTGTAAATGTCTGTGATTGTGGGGAGACTGACTCCAACAGACTTCTGTGCAGCCTTCACCACTCTCTGCAGAGCTTTCCTCTCTTCAACTGTGCAGCCTCCATGCCACACGTTGATGCTGGAGCACAGGATGCTCTCCACTGCACACCTGTAGAAGGAGGTGAGGACTGGGCTGCTCAGACCAGCTCGTCTCAGCCGTCTGAGGAAGTAGAGTCTCTGATGACCTTTCTTGATCAGGCTGGTGGTGTTGTTGCTCCAGCTGAGGTTATCATTCATGTGTACACCCAAGTATTTGTAGCTGGAGACCACTTCCACTGCAGACCCACCTATTTTCAGTGGGGCATGGGTGTGTTTGTTCCTTCTGAAGTCCACAATCATCTCCTTTGTCTTCTTCACATTCATGTGAAGATTATTCTCTTTGCACCAGCTCTCCAGGTGTTCCACCTCCTGTCTGTAGCTGGACTCATCATTGTTTGTGATGCATCCCAAACAATGATGAGTCCAGCTACAGACAGGAGTTGAGTAAAAGGATAACAGAAAATTTATACAGACAAAGATATAAAGATCTCTGCATCTTTATTTGAAATAACATTTTCAAAGTTATTCTGTGCACAAACACTCCAGTCTATTTTAAATAAAAAATTAAAATAACATACAAAAAGCAGTTCTTGTTGATTTTCACATAAACTCAAAACAAAATTACAAAATCCATCACAAATTATGGTGGCTACCTAGCTGACGAGAATGTCATGCAAGCAAAAACTGAACATCCATTGATGTTTTTTATGTCCTCCTGACAAAAGTGGTCATGATTAAGGAGATTCAAACTGAACTTCCCAAATCCTTTGGCGTGCCTTTGTGCATTTGTAGGAGTTAAAGTGAGTTTATTAATACAGTGATCAGTAAGTGGTGCAGCAGAGTTAGTAGAGTTAACTTCTAGGCCATGTGTAATTTCTAATACAAGCCAAAAGTTTAGTCTAGATTTAATTGTTCCATCTGGTTTTAAAACAGTTAAAAATTTGTGCCTCTGGATGTAAAGTGTGCCTTGTATCATTCAACTTGAACTCATTACAAAATTCAAACAAAATGGAGTAATGATGGTTTTGCATCTTTGATGGACATCTATCAAGCCATTTGTCAATTACCATATAATGGTCTCCTCCAAAAATAATTTCACAGTTTACATATATTTGAGAAAGGCCTTTTAAAGCATTGCTCAATAGACCTTTTACCAGTTGACGTCATTGCGCATGCGCACTCGCATTTTTCGAGAATCAACCGGAAGCTGGGGCACGCAACTGGAGTGTACTCATTACGGCCAACGGTCGCGCTGGGGAAATATGACTTTTATTGTGTTTATAATTGTTCCAGGCAACGTAAATGAGTAAAAGAAGAAGGTGAGACTTGTTCGTTTTACCAAGTCCCTCTAGGAAAGTCGAGTTTTTTTTTTTTTTTTCTTCTTCTTCTTTCGGCTTTATTCCCTGCGTTAGGGGTCGCCACAGCGAACTGGTCGCACGAAGATTTGGCAGTTGTTTTTACGCCGGATGCCCTTCCTGACACAACCACAGACCACCGAGCAACCACAGCCCTCTGTGTGGAGCAGAGAGCTGATATCTAGGGTTCCCGGGGGAGCAGATGGTGGGGGTTAAGGGCCTTGCTCAAGGGCCCAGAGTGGGGCAGATGAGGGTGGATACAAGTGTGACCGCTTCACTTATCCCACCCACATCTTTGATGTTGTCGGTACCGGGGCTTGAACCGGCGACCTTCCGATCACAAGCGCACCTTCTTAACCTTTGCGCCACCACTCCCCCTCTAGGAAAGTCGAGTAAAGCGACTAAAAGAAGGAAGATATGGATGAAGATGTGGCAAGCGCTTCGCCGGCAGGACTTCACCCCGACACAAAGCAGCAACGTGTGTAATCAGCATTTATTATCTGGCATGGACATTAATGATCCAAGCTCCATGGATTACGTTCAAACATTACATCTTGGATATGGGAAACAGACAAAACAGAGAACAACCTCCCGCAGCTGAACAACATGCTACTGGACAGCTGCTAAGCTAGCAGCTAACTAGTTCTACGAGACCTCTCTGTACCTGTCCACTGCCTGTGTTGAAGTTTTAACCTGTTTCAACCTGCGACATGCAAATAGATTCTTCCTTCAACCCCACTGAAGAACAGGTGAGTAAAATGTCAAACATTCAGCCCTGTAAAAATGATCAGACCACTGCACTGTTACCGTAGTTGTTATCATTTGAACTCTTTCTGGGTTGAAAAAATATACATTAGTAGTTTCTACAATACAAACTTGTTTTATTAACATTATTTGAGGTCTGATTTTAAAAACATTTCAGCCATTTTTCTGTTTCTGTAAATTATTCGCACAGTTTTGCTCGGAGCATCGGTGATATGATGTCACAGTGAAAAAAAGCAATCCTGTCATCATTGTGTATAAGCATACAGTTTAACTCTACATAAGACTGTTTTGTTTATTGTCAAATATGAATTAACACTTTGTTTTACAGCAGCAACTGGCCAACAACTCCTTGCTGACAAAGGGTTTGATGTCGTCAGAGGTGGAAAAAGAGAAGCTAGTCTGTTCTACCACGCTGAAGAAATAACAGGTGAATAAAATATCATCAAACACTGTGCAGCTCTATAAAAATGAACAGACCACTGCACTGTTAGCTGTTATCATTTGAACTCTTTCTGGGTTGAAAAAATATACATTAGTAGTTTCTACAATACAAACATGTTTTATTAACATTATTTGAGGTCTGACTTTAAAAACATTTCAGCCATTTCTCTGTTTCTGTAAATTATTTGCACAGTTTTGCTCGGAGCATCGGTGATATGATGTCACAGTGAAAAAAAGCAATCCTGTCATCATTGTGTATAAATGGTAAATGGAGCTTATTTATATAGCGCTTTCCAGCCCCCTGCGAGGAGCCCCAAAGCGCTTTACAATACCAGCCATCCACCCATTCATTCAGACATTCATACACCGGTAGTGGTAGCCTGCCTTGCAAGGCGCCATCCAGACCTACCGGGAGCAACTCGGGGTTAAGTGTCTTGCCCAGGGACACAACGACACATGGTGGGCGGATGCGGGATTCGAACCTCCAACCTTCCGATCAGGGGTCGACTGCCATTACCACTACACCACGGCCGCCCCGTGATGTCAAGTCAGAGGTGGTTTATTACAGTAATTGATTACTGAAATAGTGTACACATCCCAAAACAGACATTGATTGTAGTACATTAAATTTAGAAATGAACACACCATCCTTTAAAAATAAAGAAACTGTGCTCTAATTTGACTTTTGGTGAAGTGGAACTTTTGTTTAGTTAAATTTTTTAATCTGTTAATATACAAATGCTGTTTTAGTCACATTTAAAAAATAAAATAAAAACATAAACATTACACTGTCTAAAGTCTCCAAGTTGTCAGAGAAGGCATCATTAAAAAAATATTAGCAGGTTACTGTCTGTCCTAGGCTGCTGTCCTTGACAAGTGAAATGACAAACACAAACACATCTTCTGGTATGTGTTGTTTCTGTTTGTGACTTATATAAATAATGTGTGTGCTTGTGAGACATTTAAAGATGTTTTGAACTTCTGGCAGGTCTCTCTGATGCGTGGAGACTGGACAGGGCCCGCGGTCGTCAGCTACTTCATCTGCCGGAGGGTCTGGATCGAGAAACCACATCCAGGGGCTTTGAGCATATCTCAAAAGAAAAAAACATGAAGTTTTAAATTCTAGACAAAATAAAGGAATTAAAGAAACATACAGATAAGTGTTAGTGGTTTTTAAAGTTTACTACTACAACCTGCAAAAGGCAACAATGGCTCCACGCTCAAAATGTCCTTGTGAAGACCAGCAGTGATGGGCTCATCAGGATGTCGTGGGTTCAAAATGCAGGCTGTTCAGCGTTCTCCTGGAAAACTTCTGGATGCCGATGTCATGCCTATAATGACACCAACATGAAAAATGTGGTTTATATCTAACACATATTAGCAAATCTGTTTGTAGAAGTGTTTTTTAAAAAATGTCCAAGAACTATTCCAGATCTTACAATTGTAGAAAACATTTAAAACCGTGCATATGTGATTGCATTTATTTATTATCTAGTGCCACTAAAAAACAACAATAGTTAACACAATAAAATAAACTACAATTGTAAAATGTTGAATAGTTTTTTGACTGGAATAAGACAAAATAAGTGATATTGTATTATTCCAGTTGTTGGTGAAGTTTGACTGAAAGTCACCTTTCTGGGTATTTGTGTTATAAGCGTGATATGAAATTTCTTCAGGAACACTGATTAAACTCACTTTAAAACTTGCAGCTCATCCAAGTAGCAGGTGCAGTTCGTTTTGGGGCTGGTCCCTTCCATGTACAACTGGGTGCAGGTTGGTTTAGAATGTATTTCCAGCATGGTTGCAGCCACCTCCTTGTCTGCAAAAACAAACACAATATATAACCATATTGTGTGTGTCATTATGGAATTCACATGCATATAGGATTTTCACACATTTTACGTCTAATAAAGTGTAAGCTGTATAAACAGTGTGTCAAAAGTAAATACGTTCTCAAAGATAATTAAATTTTCCCAGGAAAGCTAATAAATGTATCTCTTGGGATAGTTATTATTTTTTACATCACAACATCACCAATTGTCTCAGGTTGTATTTAAGACATAGTTTACAGAAATCAAATAAGAAATAAGGACGCTGTGAACATTTGTGTGACTCAAACGTCCGTCCATCCATCCATCCATCCATTTTCGTCCGCTTATTCGGGGTCGGGTCGCGGGGGTAGTAGCCTAAGTCCGTGAAGATCCACAACTTCTCCTCCTCCACCATCACCCTCAGCACTGGCTCTCCTCAGGGATGTGTGCTGAGCCCTCTTCTGTTCACTCTGCTCACATATGATTGTACAGCCACACATCCAGGCTGTCATATTGTTAAGTTTGCAGATGATACAGCTGTGGTGGGATGCATCACAGATAATGATGAATCCAGCTACAGACAGGAGGTGGAACATCTGGAGAGCTGGTGCAAAGAGAACAACCTTCACATGAATGTGAAGAAGACGAAGGAGATGATTGTGGACTTCAGAAGGAACAAACACACCCACACCCCACTGTATATAGGTGGATCTGCGGTGGAGGTGGTCTCCAGCTACAAATACCTGGGTGTACACTTGAATGATAACCTCAGCTGGAGCAATAACACCACCAGCCTGATCAAGAAAGGTCATCAGAGACTCTACTTCCTCAGACGGCTGAGACGAGCCGGTCTGAGAAGCCCAGTCCTCACCTCGTTCTACAGGTGTGCAGTGGAGAGCGTCCTGTGCTCCAGCATCAACGTGTGGCATGGAGGCTGCACAGTTGCAGAGAGAAAAGCTCTGCAGAGAGTGGTGAAGGCTGCACAGAAGTCTGTGGGAGTCAGTCTCCCCACCATCACAGACATTTACACCTCCAGATGCAGAAAAAGAGCCACCTGCATCATGAAAGACCTCACTCACCCAGCACACTCACTCTTTGCACCACTCCCCTCGGGACGGAGGTTGAGGAGCATCAAATGTAGAACCACTAGACTGAGAAACAGCTTCTACCCTGAGGCTGTCAGACTCATGAATAAATAAATAATAAGAATAAACACTGCAAAATGTCACATCATACTGATACTGTACTGATCTGTTTCTTGTTGCTGCGTTCATCTGTGACCATCTGCTCATGTTCGTGCTGCTGTTTATAATGATGTTTTTCTACTACATTAGGGCTTAGTGTATTACTAGCTGATGTGATGTCTCTCTTAGTTAATCCTAGATGTTATTATTGTATTTCTCTTGCATTTGTTGTTGGATGTAACTGGGACCCTGTGTACATAATCTCGTTTTCAACACATGTACTACATGCGGTGCAAATGACAATAAATTCTCTCTGACTCTGACTCTGACTCTGACTAAGTAGGGAGGCCCAGACTTCCCTCTCCCCAGCCACTTGGAGCAGCTCCTCTGGGGGAATCCCAAGGCGTTCCCAGGCCAGCCGAGAAACATAGTCCCTCCAGCGTGTCCTGGGTCTTCCTCTGGGTCTCCTCCCGGTGGGACATGCCCGGAACACCTCACCAGGGAGGCGTCCAGGAGGCATCCTAACCAGATGCCCGAGCCACCTCAACTGGCTCCTCTCGATGTGGAGAAGCAGCGGCTCTACTCCGAGTCCCTCCCGGATGACTGAGCTTCTCACCCTATCTCTAAGGGAGAGTCCAGCCACCCTGCGGAGAAAACTCATTTCAGCCGCTTGTATCCGAGATCTTGTTCTTTCGGTCATAACCCAAAGCTCATGACCATAGATGAGGGTGGGAACGTAGATCGATCGGTAAATTGAGAGCTTTGCCTTTTGACTCAGCTCTCTCTTCACCACGACAGACCGGTACGCCGCTTCACTGCGGACGCTGCACCTATCCGCCTATCGATCTCACGCTCCAGTTTTCCCTCATTCGTGAACAAGACCCCGAGATACTTAAACTCCTCCACTTGGGGCAGGACCTCCTCCCCGACCCGGAGAAGGCATGCTACCCTTTTCCGGCTCAAGACCATGGCCTCGGATTTGGAGGAACTGATCCTCATCCCGGCCGCATCACACTCGGCTGCAAACCGCTCCAGCGAAAGCTGTAGATCACGAACTGATGAAGCCAATAGGACCACATCATCTGCAAAAAACAGAGAAGCGATTCTAAGGCCACCAAAACGGATCCTCTCAACACCTTGGCTGCGCCTAGAAATTCTGTCCATAAAAGTTATGAACAGAATCGGTGACAAAGGGCAACCTTGGCGGAGTCCAACTCTCACTGGAAACGAGCCTGACTTACTGCCAATGCGGACCAAGCTCTGACACCGGTCGTACAGGGACCTAACAGCCCGTATCAAAGGGCCTGGTACCCCATACTCCCGGAGTACCCCCCACAGAACCCCCCGAGGGACGCGGTCGAATGCCTTTTCCAAGTCCACAAAGCACATGTAAACTGGTTGGGCAAACTCCCACGCACCCTCCAGGACCCTGCTGAGGGTGTAGAGCTGGTCTAGTGTTCCACGACCAGGACGAAAACCACACTGCTCCTCCTGAATCCGAGGTTCGACTATCCGACGGACCCTCCTCTCCAGAACCCCTGAATAGACCTTACCAGGGAGGCTTAAGAGTGTGATCCCCCTATAGTTGGAACACACCCTACGGTCCCCCTTTTTGAATAGGGGAACCACCACCCCAGTCTGCCAATCCAAGGGAACTGCCCCCGATGTCCACGCGATATTGCAGAGTCGCGTAAGCCAACACAACCCCACAACATCCAGAGCCCTAAGGAACTCAGGACGAATCTCATCCACCCCCGGAGCCTTGCCACCGCGGAGCTTTTTAACCACCTCGGCGACCTCAGCACCAGAGATTGGAGAGCCCGACCCAAAGTCCCCAGGCTCCGCTTCCTCAGTGGAAGACGTGCCAGTAGGATTGAGGAGGTCTTCGAAGTATTCCGCCCACCGACTCACAACATCCCGAGTTGAGGTCAACAGCACGCCATCCCCACCATAAATGGTGTTGGTCGCGTACCGCTTTCCCCCCCTGAGACGCCGGATGGTGGACCAGAATCGCCTCGAAGCCGTACGGAAGTCATTCTCCATGGCCTCTCCGAACTCCTCCCACGCCCGAGTTTTTGCCTCAGCAACCACCCGAGCCGCATGCCGCTTGGACTGCCGGTACCTATCTGCTGCTTCCGGGGTCCCACAGGCCAAAAAGGCCCAATAGGACTCCTTCTTCAGCTTGACAGCATCCCTCACCGCCGGCGTCCACCACCGGGTTCGAGGGTTGCCACCACGACAGGCACCAACAACCTTGCGGCCACAACTCCGATAAGCCGCCTCGACAATAGAGGCGCGGAACATGGCCCACTCGGACTCCATGTCCCCCGCCTCCCTCGGAACGTGTTCAAAGCTCTCCCGGAGGTGGGAGTTAAAGCTCCGTCTTACGGGAGACTCTGCCAGACGTTCCCAGCAGACCCTCACAATACGTTTGGGTCTGCCAGGTCTGACCGGCATCCTCCCCCACCATCGGAGCCAACTCACCACCAGGTAGTGGTCAGTTGACAGCTCCGCCCCTCTCTTCACCCGAGTGTCCAAGACATGCGGCCGCAGATCAGATGAGACGACAACAAAGTCGATCATCGAACTGCGACCTAGGGTGTCCTGGTGCCAAGAGCACATATGGACACCCTTATGCCTGAACATGGTGTTCGTTATGGACAATCCATGACGAGCACAGAAGTCCAACAACAGAACACCACTCGGGTTCAGATCAGGGGGGCCGTTCCTCCCAACCACACCCCTCCAGGTCTCACTGTCATTGCCCACGTGAGCGTTGAAGTCCCCCAGCAGAACAAGGGAGTCCCCAGGAGGCGCACCCTCCAATACCCCCTCCAAGGACTCCAAAAAGGGTGGGTAATCTGCGCTGCCGTTTGGCGCATAGGCACAAACAACAGTCAGAGCCCGTCCCCCCACACGTAGGCGAAGGGAGGCTACCCTCTCGTTCACCGGGGTGAACCCCAACGTACAGGCACCAAGATGGGGGGCAACAAGTATGCCCACTCCTGCTCGGCGCCTCTCACCAGGGGCAACTCCAGAGTGGAAGAGTGTCCAACCCCTCTCAAGGAAACTGGTTCCAGAGCCAGAGCCATGCGTTGAGGTGAGTCCGACTATTTCTAGCCGGAACCTCTCAACCTCACACACTAGCTCAGGCTCCTTCCCCACCAGAGAGGTGACATTCCATGTCCCAATGGCCAGCTTCTGTAGCCGAGGATCAGACCGCCAGGGTCCCCGCCCTCGGCCACCACCCATTCCACAATGCACCCGACCCCTTTGGCCCCTCCCACAGGTGGTGAGCCCATGGGAAGGGGGACCCACGTCTCCTCTTCGGGCTGTGCCCGGCCGAGCTCCATGGGTAAAAGCCCGGCCACCAGGCGCTCGCCAACGTGCCCCTCCTCCGGGCCTGGCTCCAGAGTGGGGCCCCGGTGACCCGCGTCCGGGCGAGGGAACATTTTGTCCATTTATTTTATTCATCATAAGGGGTCTTTGGGCTGCGCTTTGTCTGGTCCCTCACCTAGGACCTGTCTGCCTTGGGTGACCCTACTAGGGGCATGAAGCCCCTGACAGCATAGCTCCTAGGATCATTGGAACACTCAAACCCCTCCACCATGGTAAGGTGGCAGCCCAGGGAGGGGCGACTCAAACGTCATGTTTTTGTTTACATACTGTGCTCATACTGACAGCTCTTATGAAGACATGGCACTAGTTAAAGCAGCTAACAGAAGATGTTAAACCTGTAACAATATCCAAATCAGTCTAAATATCAGAGGTATTGGTGTGAGAAATTTAAAACATGGTGTGACCGACTCAAACGTCATGTCTTTGTTTACATACTATGCTGGCAGCTCTTATGAAGACATGGCACTAGTTAAAGCAGCTAACAGAAGATATTAAACCTGTAACAATAACCAAATCAGCCTAAATATCAGAAGTATTGGTGTGAGAAATTTAAAACATGGTGTGACTGACTCAAACGTCATGTTTTTGTTTACATACTGTGCTAATACTGACAGCTCTTATGAAGACATGGTGCTATTTATAGCAGCTAACAGAAGATGTTAAACCTGTAACAATAACCAAATCAGTCTAAATATCAGAAGTATTGGTGTGAGAAATTTAAAACATGGTGTGACTGACTCAAACGTCATGTTTTTGTTTACATACTGTGCTAATACTGACAGCTCTTATGAAGACATGGTGCTATTTATAGCAGCTAACAGAAGATGTTAAACCTGTAACAATAACCAAACCAGTCTAAATATCAGAAGTATTGGCGTGAGACATTTAAAACATTTATTTCTGACGCTTGGATAATACAGGTTGTTGACAACGACACACAACGACTCACCCTGCTGGACATTCGCAAAAAGCCAGAAGGAGTTCCCCATTTTCCATCAGCGCACACAATCACCTCCTCTCGTATCCGCGGCACAATGTTCAGGCATTTTGACCAGTGGTTGTCCACTATTTTAAGAAAACAAGCTTCTAAATTACAACTCGCTATTATTACGAAGCTCCTCGGCCCCTTCCTGAGCCCCTGCATCCGGTTTCGGATTTTTGCCTTCCAATCAGAACGCTCGTTTCAGGCGAGCTTTGCGTGATGACGTCAACTGGTAAAAGGTCTATTCTGTAAAGTTTTTTTTATGTGACGGTTGTAACCTTATATATTACTGTATTATAAAACAAACCTCTAAATATGCATCATTCACCACCAAAAGTTTACACTATAATTTGTTATAAATATCCATCCATCCATCCATTTTCGTCCGCTTATCCGGGGTCGGGTTGCGGGGGTAGCAGCCTAAGTAGGGAGGCCCAGACTTCCCGCTCCCCAGCCACTTGGAGCAGCTCCTCTGGGGGAATCCCAAGGCGTTCCCAGGCCAGCCGAGAAACATAGTCCCTCCAGCGTGTCCTGGGTCTTCCTCTGGGTCTCCTCCCGGTGGGACATGCCCGGAACACCTCACCAGGGAGGCGTCCAGGAGGCATCCTAACCAGATGCCCGAGCCACCTCAACTGGCTCCTCTCGATGTGGAGAAGCAGCGGCTCTACTCCGAGTCCCTCCCGGATGACTGAGCTTCTCACCCTATCTCTAAGGGAGAGTCCAGACACCCTGCGGAGAAAACTCATTTCAGCCGCTTGTATCCGAGATCTCGTTCTTTCGGTCACAACCCAAAGCTCATGACCATAGATGAGGGTGGGAACGTAGATCGATCGGTAAATTGAGAGCTTTGCCTTTTGACTCAGCTCTCTCTTCACCACGACAGACAAAATAAGCAAAATCAATTGTTTTTATTGGTAACAATTACAATAATAATAATAATGAATTCAATTTATAATGCACTTTTCATTAATAAAAATCTCAAAGTGCTACAAAGTGCAACAAAAGCAAAAATCAAATAAAACAAGTGATAAAATCAATTACAAGTTGTTAGTTTACTTTCAGACATTGACGAGTACAGTTGAGGCAGTTTGTCTCACCATGGCAATGGGTGGATATATATTCAAACTTAGTTCATGTGAACACTACATGCTCTCGTCAATATTTAATTTATTTTTTTGCATTACTGATAAAACCGCTTGACAAATCTCAAGAAAAATCATGTAATATTGGATAATTTTCCTCGATAAATTACCAAGTATAATATTTTGTCTCATTTGATTAACTGGGTTCTCTTTATCTACTTTTAGGACTTGTGTGAAAATCTGATGATGTTTTAGGTCATTTTTATGCAGAAATGTATAAAGTTTTAAAGGCTTCACAAACTTTCAAGCATCGCTGTATGTGTGAATTTAAAGTTATACTGTAATTGCAGTGTTGGGGTAGTTACCCAAAATAAGTAATTAGTTACACATTACTAGTTACTTTTTAAAAAAGTAACATATTACACTACTTAGTTACTCAGTTCTGAAAGTAACTTAGTTACATTACTTTTGGATTACTCTAATACTGTACCTGAGATTTAACCTGTATTAATTTTTATCTTTCAATAATGA
The DNA here is from genome assembly GCA_038048925.1 of Garcialebias charrua. Taxonomy (NCBI): domain Eukaryota; kingdom Metazoa; phylum Chordata; class Actinopteri; order Cyprinodontiformes; family Rivulidae; genus Garcialebias; species Garcialebias charrua. Next base: position 919 of record JBBPBX010051132.1, on the reverse strand, counting down.
TATTAGAGATCTTTTTGACACTCATTTTTGATGAAAAAGTAAAACAGCAGTGCAACATAACAAGCACAATGCATTTGTAAATGTGCCATTCAAAAGGTATGACAATATCAATGACAATATCAAAATGTAAAACTTCTGTTTAAAAAAAATAAAACAGAACAGACAGGTTTACAAGAAATCTAAAATAACTACCTATCAGCCTCTTTCAAACCAGTTATGTGATCACAATCTGACAGGCTTACCTTTGTGCTTGACGGATTTTTCATGCTGACGGACATCGTTCCTTCCCCCATGAGAGAGAGACACTAAAGTCGCGGTTACAAATCTTAAAAAACGCGTAATAAACTTTAGGAAAGTAAATTCGCTGTCCCATTTTTCAACATATTTACACGAAGTCTTAACTTTTTTGGCAGGAACGCGTCCTCTCTCGTTACATCCATCTCTATGTGTTTTTCCGGGTTTGTTCTCGAGTCTCGACCGCGCCAGCCCCAACATCGCGAGAACTGCCACCGAGGCTTACTGCAGGTGGCAGTTCTCGCGAGGCTAGTGACAGAGGCCGTATGTCTATGTACCTTTATATGTCTATGTACGTTGACGTATGACGTTCCGACGTCATCGCGTACGTCTTTGTTTTCCCCACGTGACAGTCTGCTCCATAGATATCTATATATAATGTCTATGGTCCGCTCCGTCGTCCTCGTCGTACCACAACTATTCTCCGAAAGGTAAATAAAATAAATAAATAAAACTATTCTCCGAAAGGTCCTGATTGTAACGCAAGTAACGAATGTAAGGTTTTGTTAGTAACTGTAATATATTACAGGCATTTTCAAAGTAGTGCGTTACACTACTACGTTACTGCAAAATGTAATGTGATTACTGTAACGCGTTACTAAGTAACGCGTTACACCCAACACTG
>JBBPBX010051131.1:0-24696 GCA_038048925.1 Garcialebias charrua | reverse complement strand
ATATAATAAACACTAGATAAGACAGCCCCGCTGTTGGCCAATGGAGACCGACATCGTCAGACGGCGGCCATCTTGGGACAGACAGAACGCCCACTCTTAACATGAATGTGAATGGTGCATTCACTATTAAAATAACCATAACTTGCTTAATTTCCATCCGATTTTAAAACGGTTTGGTTTGTTATAAATGTGAGAGATGTTGTTATAATATGGTATACTTAAGATGGACGTTCACATGAAAATAACGTTATGTAGACACTGTATTGCACTAGCAGTATACACAATAAGATTATATTTACATCTATTTCTAAATACATGTTTATTTCCAGCGAAATTAACTGACATATGTTACAATGCTAATAAATATTTAATACTATTTCATCATAAATAGTATTATTATTGGTGATATGAAATTAATTTATGCCAATTTTTTTCCCTACACATTTAAATATTATGTAATATTAAATACATTATTACACCAACCTTGGTCAATATGTGTAGTTTATTCTTTTTAGATACATGAAAAGATTTAATAATTGAGAAATATAAATAAACAAACAAATAAACAAAAATAAACATCTGATAGTGTGACATCTGATAGTGTGACAAGACTCTCACTCCCTCGGTGCAACAGTAACTATTTAAACATTAAAACACTGAAACATATAATAATAGACATAAGCATAAAATAGTAAAACTTTAACACTGTCCTGAGTTTTTGCATAGTGGTATAAGAGTATGAAAATTTACACCAACTCTAAAAACTAAAGCACTAAACATTTAATGAACATAATACTGTTCTGAGTTTTTGCATACTAGTACAAAAAGTAAAAAAGTATAAAAAGTATAACTATAAAATAAACTAAAGGTTCTAGCATTGACATTTGCAAAGTGGCAAAGCAGCATATCAGTTAATGTACACAGTATATGCATGAGGTAGTAGTTCATGTTGTTATAGAATGGCATATGCAGTAAGGCACATTGGGCATCCTTAAATATCTGGCGATGATGAAGCTCTTCTAATGCATGCTCTACCAACACTTTCTGTGTCTCTGGTGTTAGGGACTTGGTCAGATAATATGCAATCGGAGCTTTCCAATAACCTTGAAGCCCAACCACCATGAACACCAGAGCCTCAGAGGCAATGTCAGCTTCATTTATCCGATCTCCCATGTCCACAAATCCAGACATTGTTTGTGTCTGAGGATCATATTGAACATGCTTTTTGATGGCCATGGCATCCAGCATCAAAGAGACACATCCGTATTTGGCCTCATCTGCTTTGCGACGTTGCTCCAGCATGTCCAACATCATTTTATTTATCCGATCTCCCATGTCCACAAATCCAGACATTGTTTGTGTCTGAGGATCATATTGAACATGCTTTTTGATGGCCATGGCATCCAGCATCAAAGAGACACATCCGTATTTGGCCTCATCTGCTTTGCGACGTTGCTCCAGCATGTCCAACATCATTTTATTTAGACCAGGTTTGGCATCAACAGAGCTCAGCCACCTTAGTAAAATAAAAAAGTAAAAATTTAACCATACAATCATTTAAACACTAAGCATCCCTACTGAAAACACTTGGCATCCCAAAAATAGATGCCATTGCACTAAAAAGTTAAAAATGTAAGCCTTTTTCAGCAAGTTCTACAATTCATGGTAACACAATATGTAGCGCTTAAGTTTCTCCAAGTGATTTAGTTTACAGTCAAACATAATGAAGAATACCTTTGCAATGATCTCGGATGTGGGAGGCAAATATGCAGAGTGTCTCTCAGATAGTGATATGCCTTTGGCCCATGCAAATGGAGCGTAAGGGCAAACTCTCTCTGGGCCTTGGTGTACTTGCTGCCCTGCCTCGACAACAGTTGAACTGGAAGATCTGAAAAACAGTTAAGAGTGATTTAGTGGGTGTCATTTCACCAAAGAACATAAAATACCCTATATACTATGTATTCAATGTAATATTTTTAATTTACCCGAGTAGCATTCAAGCTTGTCTTTTAGCTCTTCATTGATGAGATTTTTCTCCTTCAGTTCCTCTAGAAGAGACAGCATGCTTTTCTTGGCCCTCCTTTCTCTTGCCAAGGCATTCGATTTCTCCCTCTGCAATTTCCTCACTCTAGCTGAGGCTTCATTAAGTTTGGCATATATAGCCTTGGGGCAAGGAGGCAGTGAATACGGGTGGTCAGTGGCCTGCCGCTTGCAGCACTTTCGCCTCTTTGCAGTGGCTTCCAGTTGCTTTGCAAAAATATACAAATATATAAATAATATTAATGTGGAATTTAACAGTTTAAAAAAAAATAATTATTCACTTATCAATTGTGTGAATCAATTAATACTCACAACATCAGACTGAGCTTTATCCTGAGACAGGTCCATTGCCAGGTTGTCTTCTATTCTTCTAGAGGTGTTTGAGCCTCTTGTTTTTACAAGCTAAAATAAACAAAAGTAGAGTGTCTAAAATGTGCTATGTAAAGAACAACACATTGTTTATTGCTAAATTTGCAGAAAGAAATACTAAACTGTGACATTTAACCACATATTTATATATACAGTAGTTTATAGACATATCAATCTTATACATCTTGAAATCTTGTAGGTCGATGATACATACCTTTTGAAGATGCGATGGAAAATTGAAAAGTGTTGGAACAACACTATCTTTTAATCTAACAGTCTGCCCTGTCCGATCGAAGTCCTCAGAACTGAAGTGATCACTGCAGAGCAGTGTCCTGTCCAGGGCAACAAAACCCTCTCTTCTCAGGGCAACTTCCCACTGCCGCCTCCTCTCTCTGGTTTTGGGAAACCTTAAAAACATGAAGAAGATGGTCATTATTTTCCACACTTCCTTTCTTTACCTTTGAATTATAGTAATGACAATTATACACATATATCATACTTTTGGTGTGCTTGCATTTACTTTTGGTACAATAAAACAGCTATTAAAAATTGTGTCCAAAAGAAACACTAAATCATACATCATAATTTATATAAAGATACTTTTACAAGCCGTATACCATACCATACCATTTTATTTATAGAGCACTTAAAACAACAACAAGGTCAACCAAAGTGCTGTAAATATATATTATGTCATTATTATGTAAATATATATTATGTATAATATTATGTCAATAATATTATCTCACATTTTGGTGTGTAGCATGACCAATAATGTGCACTGATCCAAAATATAACTATGATTATTCTAATTAAAGTAATAATACTGTCACAGAGTCTTACTTGTGAAATGTGATCCCAAGGTTTCTTGTTTTGATGTTACGCCTATTGGAGCATCCATAGGCTGCACAAAAGTCAGGCATCTTGTCAAAGAGTATTTCTGTAAAACACAAAGCAGTAATTAGTGTTGAACATACCAAACCGCTTGGAAATCATGTGCAGCTTTAGTTCAGTTAAAAACAAAGAGCTCCTAGTGATCTAAGAATGCTGGGGAAATATTTGGAATACTGTACTAGCTAGCCCTTAATCAAAGGCTCTTGTTAATAGTATGCTAATAAATACAATCATGATCAAGATAGTCATTTACAGTAGTTTGTAATAAAATAGTTATTGGTGTAATAAAAACAGATTCTAGATTCTCGATGAGTGTGACACCCAAAACATGAATAAAACGTTTTAAAAAAGACAAAAGTGCTGTCTGACTACCAAAGAAATCATAGCCACGTTAATAACGTTTTTAAAAAGATAAACCGTTTGTAAATCCGTCAAGATTACAGCGAGTTAAGAGTATTTTTGTTTGTGTAAACCCCTCACCTCCATTCAGTTTCAACAGCTGCAGCTAATGTTGCTGTCTGTCGCAAGATGGCTGCCACGTGACGACGCCGGAGACTCCGCCTCAGCTTATCTAGTGTTTATTATATCTATGGAAGAAGAGGCAGAACTCACTTTGATTCACCTTCAGGACCAGATGCTGCTTTTGTCTCTTTCACTTCCTGTTTGTCCCCAAGAACAAACTCGGAGTCTCTTTGTCTTTAAGCCTGCTGTTACCATGACAACAGAGTTGTTGACGACTCAAACAAACATTTCTAAACACTCGGTTCAAATCTGATTTTCCACTTGTCTCATGAAACAAGTCATGTTTGTGTCTGTTTCATGTTTCCCTGGTTTGATCACAGGAACAGGAAGAACTCGGCTACATAGATGCTGCGTCGATGGAAAATCAATCAAACTAAAGAAAACGTTTATTTAAAAGAAATAAAGAAGCTGTGGTTTAAACTAAACTAAAACACTTTGTTTCAAACATTTCACATAGAAGTAGTTTTTATTTTAAAATGAGGGGATTACTTTATTATATCTGAAGGTCAAAGGTCATTCAGTGATTGCTTGTTCTTCACTTCTGGTTAGATGCAGTCTGTATTTATTTGTTCGGACCCGAGACAAAGTCCAACCAATAAAGATTCATCTAATCTAATCTAACTGTAAATTATAATCCGGGTTATAAAAACATATTTATCAAGTTTTATTGTTAAATAATAATAAAAAAGATCAAAGGAAAACTACAAAAATTAGTGAAAATATTTCAACACAGTGATGTAAATATAAAGATCTGTGGGGAGTGATGGTGATGTGGGGAATGGTGGTTTAAAGGTTGGAGAAGGTGAGTCTGTGATTGAGAGGTTGCTGGTTCAAATCCCTGGATTTATTGATGAAGGAGTTTGTAAAAATCCAAAACTGGTTTAGACTTAACAAATTATCATTAAATTTGGAAAAAATGAACTATATGATATTTAGTAATAAAAATTAATCAATTGATATTACATTTTTAATCGATGACTCAATGATTCGCAGAGTCAATTAGGTAAAAATTTTAGGTGTTGTTATTGAAGATAATCTATCATGGAAACAACATATAAATTTGGTTAAAACAAAAACATCTAAATCAATTGCAGTATTTTATAGAGTTAGATATCTACTAAATGATAAAGCATTGTATGTCTTGTATAATTCAATGACTGTGCCACATTTGATTTATTGTGTTAGTGTATGGGGAATAGCATGTAAAAGCAGCACAATGCCTATTTTTATTTTGCAGAAAAAAATTGTAAGAATAATAACAAGAAAACATTACTGTCACCCATCTAGTGAATTATTTTAACAAATGAAATTACTGAAATTCTATGATTTGGTGGACTATAACATTTTGTTACTTATGTATAGAGCTCATAATAGTACCGTCAAATATCCAAATGTATTTTGTGAAAAGATCTGGCTGCTACAATCTCAAGGGAAAAGATGTATTTGTAAAACCACAATTTAGAACTAGTTTGAAGGGAAGAACTACTGTAATACAGGGTGTAGGATTGTGGAATAACTTAATGTCAGTATTTAAGGAAGCCAAATCAATTCCTGTCTTTAAGAAACTTGTCAAAGTTGATTTGTTGAACAAATATAAATGAATGTATTTGAGTAATATATATAATTGATGGTTAAATGAGTTATTTACTTATTTTGTTATTATAGAAAATTAGTTTGTATTAGATAAATAAGGAGCAGATTTAACAAGATATTTTCTTCATCTGCTACCTTTCATTTTATATTTTATATTTTTCTTTTCATTTCGTATATGTCATTGGTTGTATTTTATTATTGTAAAACGAATAAACTTTTTTTTTAAATCCCAAATATTTAAGTGGTGAAGGTGAAGCAACCACACCTGCCTTTTTCATTCATTCAACCTTTATTTAGTCAGGTAAATCTTTTGAACCTCATGGGCTCATTTACGAAAGCGACCTGCTAAAACTAAAGAACAATGAACAGCAATGATAGAATTTCCTTAAACAATAAACAAACAAACAATAAACAATAGAAAACAAAAGAGAGAAAAAAACAAAAGATTTTTTTTTTTTAACAAAGCATCAAAAAACTAGCAAAACATTATAAGGTAGACGTATAAAATCAAAGACAGGAACAAATCTGCATTGGTTTTTGCCAGGATTCCAACAGATTCTGAAAACCATTTAGAGAAGTCAAGGTCGAGAGCTTCAGATCTTTTTGTAAGATATTCCATGAAGCAGGAGCAGAGTAGGAGAAGGCCCTTTTTCCAAGTTCAGTCCTCACTGACGGAACACTGCAGGTAATCATGTCCTGAGAGCGCACACTGTAGCTGCACTCACGCAAAGACATGTAGGAGGAGATGTATGAGGGCAGCAGACCAAGAAGTGATTTAAAGATGAAAATGTACCAGTGGAAGAGTCTGCGTGAGGTTAATGATGTCCAGTTAACCAGTGAATACAGGGTGCAGTGGTGGGTACGATAATCACAGCCAGTTATGAATCTTAGTGCACCATGATAGACAACATCCAACATCCGCAGGGTGCTTGTAGGAGCATTCATGTAGAGAATGTCACCGTAATCAATGGAGGGAAGGAAAGTCACAGATACAAGGCGTTTCCTAACATTCAGTGTTAGACATGATCTGTTTCTGAAAAAGAAACCCAGTTTAACTTTCAGTTTCTTCACTAGGTTTTCCACGTGGAGTTTAAAAGAGAGATGTGAATCGATCAGGATACCCAGATATTTATAGGAATCAACAAACTCAATAGGGACACCATTTGAAGATAAAATCAGAGGAGGATCTGCTGGAACCGCCTTCCTATTTGAAAAAAACATCCCTTTTGTTTTATCAGCATTTAGGACAAGTTTGAGACGGAACAAATCTGACTGGATGATGTCAAAAGCGGATTGCAGTAACTGGAAAGCCTTAGCTACTGCCTTGACCTTCATTTGCTCCACCTGAGACACTTGAGCAAGGCACAAAATATTCCAGAGAAGACATCACTTTGTTCGAGGCAGAGAGGGGTCTATACCTACAACTCTAATTTTCAGGCTGCTGTTTAATACACCATGTTATTTTACAATATTAGTGTTTAGTGTATATCTTAGATCCTTGTATACTGTTTCATTTTATACTTTATGTTTTTGCTATTTTTGGGTGTAACTGGGACCTTGAGTACATGTTGGAATATGTTCTCATCTTATGTTATTGTTGTTATTATGTGTGCATGTTATATCGTTGTTGTCCACTAGGGGCAGTGAGTTTCTTGTGTGTAGGTAGCGCTGTTCTAGATCTGCTGTAGAAGAAGAGTTTACATGTGTGCCACTCGTAATAAAGAAGCTACAGCTATCTGACGGAAAGAAGTGTGGTTCTTAACATGAGTGCTGAACGAGAAAACAACGCCGGTGAACATGAAAACGCAACAGGTTATGGGCCCAGACGCCGCACGGGAGGACGGTGGGACAGACTCGTTTTCAACGGAGACGAAAACAACTACGAACTTTGGGAGGTAAAGTTCCTGGCTTATCTAAGAACGCTAGGCCTGAAAGACGCCATCTTATCTGCAGACCCAGATGAAGAGAAAAACGCGGAATGTTACGCAGAACTAATACAGACCCTCGATGATAAGAGTCTGTCGTTGGTCATGCGAGATGCCGCAGACGACGGGAAGAAAGCTCTGCAGATACTACGCGGCCATTACGCCAGCCAGGGTAAGCCCAGGATTATCGCCCTTTACACGGAGCTCACGTCCTTATTAAAAGAACCCGGCGAAACAGTGACAGACTATGTTTTACGTGCTGAAAAAGCAATAACGTCTCTGAGAAATGCAAAAGAGGTTATTAGCGACGGACTAATAATAGCAATGATTCTGAAGGGATTGCCAGAATCATACAAGCCTTTTGCTATTCACACGACACAGAGCAGTGAAGAATTGACGTTCACCCAATTCAAGAGCAGACTCCGAAGCTATGAAGAGACAGAAAAGTTTGAAAGCAACCTAAAGGCAGATAATGTAATGAAAGTGGACATGACAACTTTAAGCTGTTACAACTGCGGCCTGCGCGAGCACGTGGCCAAAGACCGTCGCCAAAAGGCCGCGCCTTTAGACTGTTACAACTGCGGCCTGCGCGGGCACATGGCCAGGGACTGCCGCCAAAAAGCCGAGCCAAAATGGTGCAGCTACCACAGGAGCACAACCCACAGTGACCAGACATGCAGAAGAGGACCGAGACGGAAGGATGAGGCCAAGCAGACGTCAGACATGCAGGACAACCACGAGGGGGACTGGGCCATGGCGTCCAAAGGCACAACCCACAGTGACCAGACATGCAGAAGAGGACCGAGACGGAAAGATGAGGCCAAGCAGACGTCAGACATGCAGGACAACCACGAGGGGGACTGGACCATGGTGTCCAAAGCCAGCTGGAATCATCTGCCCCGCAACATCAAGCAAAATGGAATAATGGTGGACTGTGGAGCAACATCACACATCATTACTGATGAAGAACTGTTCACGAGAATCGACAAGACTTTTGATCCAAGCAGACACTACATGGAACTGGCAGATGGAAAGAAGATGAACAACGTGGCACTGAAGCGGGGTATGCGGGGTGATGTACAAATTGAACTGTTGAACTCAAAGGGAAGGTATGTTAAAATTACTCTGAAAAATGCTTTATTGCTGGGTTTCAGATGACGTAGCAGTGACGTCACAGAATGCAGATGCGGGGCAAGAAGTAAACGCAGCCGTTTCCTTCTGTTGCTGATTCAGCATCAACATGCCTAAATTCTGTGCCGTTTACGGTTGTTGCAACCGCTCTAATCGAGAGATAGATAAAAGTTATTTTCGTGTTCCGAAAGTAGTATGCTACAAGGGGATTAATTTAAAAAAACTTACAGAAAAAAGACGACAAACGTGGATTACAACCTACGGCTAAAAACAGGAGGTGCAGAAACTGACGAGAGTCTGCAGCGACCACTTTGTTACAGGTAAGGGTCGTATCGTTTAAATCATATTTTCAGATATTTTATTGGACAGTAACTAGAAAGACAGGTAAGATATGTTATGCCCTAGCTTGTGTAGTGGTTCAACACTTGGTTGTTCCCAGAAAAAATCCGATTAGAATGCTAATGTTGTTAGCGGTTAGCTTAGTGCTAGGAAAGGCATTTACGTGTTTTACTTTAAAGTGGTGTCTTATATTTAGGTTGTCCGAGTGCAGCAGGTGATGTACATTCCCAAGACTGGGCCCCCACTGTTAACCTGGGGTACCAAAGAAGTAACGAGTGGCCACAAACAGAAGCATCCCTCCGGCGCAGGGAAAGAGCTAAGGCCTGGAAGCTTCTCTGCACTGAGGAGGCCAACAGTCTGGAAGATGAGCTCTGTGAAGAAAGCTTACCAGCCCCTGAAAACGAACGATTCAAAGGTAAAATAATAATAAATAAAAATACTATTTATTTATTTATAGAATTTCTGAACGTAATTTTTAATAATTAAATATTTGCAGATGCAGAATGCCAGACGGATCTAAGCATGGTTGACCTCACAAAGCTGGAGGATGCAGTGAAAGGCTACACAACTGAGATCTGCGACCTTAAGGAAAAAGTCTCAGTGACTAAATTTACTCCTGAAACCTTCCAGAACAACGATAAAACAAAGTTTTATACGGGACTGCCCAACTTTTTAGTTTTGATGCAAATTTTTCAGCTCTGTGAACCTTATACATCAGCATGTCATCACTGTCAGCACTCTCCAAATTTGAGCAATTTATTATGATACTTATGCATCTCAGATTAAATCTGCAGCTTCAAGACCTTGCCTATAGATTTAATGTGTCAAAAGCCACTGTGTCTCGAATTTGTTTTAGAACGATTCATGTTCTCCATGAAAGATTACAATTCTTAATAGTGGCCTGAGCGACAAGTAATTCAATCAACTATATTTATATAAATATTTTAAGTTTAAATGATTATACATGTATTTATCATTTAAAGTAAATCAAAAGTAAATTAAATCACTAATACTGTTACAGACCATATTTGTACATGTTAATTGTTCATGAAGACAAAAAAAAAATTTACCCAATAAGGTTGAATATTTTTAATTTATTCAATGAACTCCATAACCAATCTTTGTGAATATTGGTCAGTTAAAATGACATGAGTTTTGCTATTGAAATAAAAACATTTTTCTGAAGTAGACTCATTTTGCAACATTTGTGACATATGACATTTGTATGTGCTGTTATTTAACATATTAGAACACCTTTGAAATTCACAAGCTAATCTCATATTGATTTAAATATATCATTTGATTTAACATACTTAACTTTTCAATTAAGATTATTGTAAATAAAAAACAGCTGTCATGACATGTAACAACATCACATGACCCTTCTGCAGAGTGCTTGCTACAGGTGTAGCTGAAACATGTTATGGTAGTGACAAATGTTTTTGGGGAAAAAAAGAGCAACTGTTTAAATTTGTATAAACTTTTCAAACTCCTTTCATCAACTACTCCAAATAACATTCTTGATTCTTAGATTGGTTAGTCACGTGTGGATTTCTGTCCCAGGATTTCAGGTAGGATGCAATGTGTAAAATAGTGCTGAATTTTGGGAACTGCTGTTTCCCACAGCTGGTCATCTGGCAGAATTCTTTCCACATAAATATCATTTTCACTCCATACTACAAAATCACAATATTGTACATCCACAATGTGAATCTGATCCTGGAGCTGATGGTAATAAGGATGGTTCCTATCCAGTTGTACAGAATCTCCAACCTTGACGAGACGACGAGACAAAAACCAGGCTGTCCAGCACACATCCTCAGACCGACTTCATGCTGTTTGCTCTGTGGGCACTGAAGGACAAGACAATGAAACTTAGACATAAAAAATAAATACGGTAGTCTCCAAAACATTTCAATATGATACGTTTTTAAAGATTGTGTTTCACTCATTTCACTATCCAACACCAATGTTAGAAAATGAGACTATATTTATGTCTCTGTCAACCAGGTGTGTTCCACAGGTAAGAATGTATTAATCTGGACTAAGTTTTAAAAGGTGATGGAAAGGTCACACATTTTTTAACTGGAAACAAGGCAACATCCCACAAACTGCAAGACCATCCCCAAAACTACGGCTACATGCTGTGAAATATGCAAACAACAAAGATTTGAGTAAAAAATTATAGTTGTAACATTCATACTGTGAGGTGCGCAAAGTCTGCAGTGCAGTACCCTAATGCATGCTCAATAATCCAGGTAGAAAAATCTAAAAAAGCTAAGTCTGCAGTGCAGTAGTCCAAACCTTTTGAGAAATAAATTTTACCTTGATTTCACACACCCTGGCTCCATGACAGTCACATGAAACGACTCCATCTGGTGAGGCTCCCATGTATGGCCACCTTGAGTTTAACCAGCTAGTATCTGAAGTTACAAAGAAGATACGATCACCTTGATGATACTGTATTATCAAAACAAAAAAAATCATAATATTTTCAGTACATTAACTTACCTTTTTAATGGAGTTACTGTAGATCTCTGACCTACAGTGTAGAAATGCATATGACTCAACGTTAACACATACAACTCCAGCACGAATTTGGCTTTACAGAAGCTAAATATATTATTTTTAAGTAGATCCACGCACATAGAAATAACAGGGGGCTAACTAAACTTGTTGTTAGCATTAGCGATAGCGTAGTTAGCATAGGCTAATTACTAAATAAATAATACATCTCACTACTCACCCGGGCAGAAACAAGTCGACAACCATTTAAAGCTTCTTTTGATCCTAAATGGTTAACCCAAAACTCGTCCTCGCCAGTTTATTTAGGGCTTTGGCATACTTGCTGTAATCCATTCTGCTGTGTTTTGAACTGGGGAAAATCACTTCCTGCCCCGCATCTGAATTTCGCGCCACTTCCGGGTCACGTGATTGCAACCCAGCAATTCATCCCATCCTACCCACAGAGCATATTTTCTGTGATATCAGCTACAGCAAATGGAGCCAGTGTAACATTCACAGATGGACAAAATGAGCTGCTGGGTAAAGATGGTACTGTGTTCCCTATTGAGGTTCATGAGAAACTGTATTACCTGAGGATGAAAAATAATGATGAAGGATACATTGAGGAAAACTTAAATGACATAACCAACAATGATAAAGTTAAGCTAGCTTGTGACCTGAAAACATGGCATGAAATATTAGGACATTGTAACATGACTGATGTTATGAAATTACAAAATGTGGTAGAGGGAATGAAAATCACTGATAACAGCAAAATGGAATGTAACACCTGTACAGAAGGGAAATTTATTAACAACAGAAACAAGGAGTCAGATGTTAGAACGAGCAAGCCACTAGAGTTGGTCCATACTGATTTGTCAGGACCTGTTACCCCTACAGGCTTAGAGGGACACAGGTATGTTATTTCTTTTACTGATGACTTCTCTGGGGCTGTTGCAGTCTATTTTCTGAAAAACAAAAGTGAAGCGACTGAAGCGACAAAGAAGTTTCTGGCAGACTGGGCACCCTATGGGAATGTTATGTGTTTTAGGTCGGACAATGGTACTGAGTACACAGGTAACGACTTTCAAACACTACTCAGAGATAAAGGCATTAGACACGAAACATCATCACCATACTCCCCACACCAAAACGGAAAAGCAGAGAGACAATGGAGAACACTTTTTGAAATGGGAAGATGTATGTTATCAGAAAAGGGATTACCTAAAGAACTGTGGCCATATGCCATTCAGTGTGCTGCCCACATTCGCAACAGATGCTATAATAACAGAACCAAGAACACCCCATATTTCTTAATGACAGGAAGAAAACCAAATCTTTCAAATATGTGGGTATTTGGATCAGAATGTTATTCATACAACAACCAACACAAGAAACTAGACTCAAGAGGAGAAAGGGGACTGTTTTTAGGGTACAACAAAAACAGCCCAGCTTATTTAGTGTACCACCCACAGATGAGAAAAGTTTCCAGACACAGGCTGGTAAAATTCATCAAAGAAAATGGTGTTGACCAACAAACACAGACAGATGTTTGGGAGCAAGGGATCCAGAGTGACAGATACCCAATGCAGGAAAATAGACAGGATGTAACACCATTAACTCAGGACATTACCCAAAATGTCACCCCAAGTGACAAAGAGGAAGTTACTCTTCAAGAAACTCAAAATGGCGAGTTTTCAGATTATATCACTGAGAGTAAAACTGACCATGAACAAACTCAAACAGAGCAAAATGATCGTTATCCAAAAAGAGAGAGAAGACCCCCAAAATACCTCGAAGATTACCAATCAGATGCGACACAAATAACTATCGATCATTGCTACAAGGCTGTATTTGGTGTCCCTCAAACATTCAATGAGGCTCAGAAGTCACCACATGCAGAAAAATGGAGACAAGCCATGAGGGATGAAATTGACTCGCTCAAAGAAAACGAAACATTTGAACTGAGCACCCTACCAGAGGGCAGGAATTCAGTTGGAGGAAAATGGGTATATACACTTAAAGAAAATGAAGGAAAAGAGATTTACAAAGCAAGATTTGTAGCTAAAGGCTACAGCCAAACAGAAGGTATAGATTACCATGAAACTTTTGCACCAACAGCTAATATAACGTCAGTACGAGCATTAATGCAGATAGCGGTTCAGAACGACCTTAAAGTACATCAGATGGATGTCAAAACAGCTTATTTACATGCCCCAATTGAGGAAGAAATTTACATAGATCAACCAGAGGGGTTTGAACAACAAACAGAAACAGGACCGAGATGTGTGTATAAATTAAAGAAGTCCTTGTATGGATTAAAACAATCAGGGAGAAATTGGTACAAACTATTGAACGATCACCTTGAACAAGACAACTTTGAACGAAATCTAGTTGATCATTGTGTGTACAGAAAACAAACAGAAAATGACACGATTATCGTTCTCATTTGGGTGGATGACCTGATCATCGCTGCTAGCAGCATTGAGATTTTGGACAGTTTCAAAGAAACAATGAAATCAAAGTTTAACATGAAGGACTTAGGAAAAATATCAAACTTTTTAGGTATACATTTTGAACAAGGAGAAGATGGAATAAAAATGAGCCAAGAGAAATACATCCTAAAAGTGTTAGAAAAATATGGGATGCTAGACTGCAAACCCAGATCCACCCCATGTGAACCAAAGCTCGATCACAAAGAAAATCATGAGAGCGACAAAACAAATGTAGTAGATCCTACGAACTATCGTGAGATAGTAGGTAGTCTGATCTATGCTATGACCTGCACCAGACCAGACATCAGTTGGATAGTAAGCAAACTTTCCCAGACATTAGCTAAACCTATGAAAGAGGATTTAATAAACGCTAAACATGTTTTAAGGTATCTAAAAGGTACTAGTGACTACGAATTAAATTTCAAGAAGAACAAGGAAGACTTGAAACTTATAGCTTACAGTGACTCGGACTGGGCATCCTCAGTGGAGGACAGACGCAGCACCACGGGTTATTGTTTCAGTTTAACACCACAAGGTCCAGCCATTTCCTGGAAATCCAAGAAACAACCAACTGTGGCTCTTTCCACATGTGAGGCTGAGTACATTGGGTTAACAGCTACTACACAAGAAAGCCTGTATTTATGTCAACTTTTAAATGGCATTGATAACAAGAAGTACAGCTGCACACTGCTTCATGGTGATAACCAAGGAGCCATTGCATTGTGTAAAAACCCTGTGAACAGACAGAGATCCAAACACATTGATGTAAAGTATCATTTTATACGTGATGCACTAAGAGAGGAAAGGATCAAAGTGGTGTACTGTTCATCTGAAAATATGTTGGCGGACATACCTCTTAAGAGGTACGGGCCCGCCCGCGGTACCGTTTGAGCCTAAACTGCAGGTGTTAGATCGTGAATTCCCAAATATGGCAGCTTTGGAAGTTTTTACGTTTTAAAAGTGTTCCATAGGCTGTCTGCTTTTGATTGACACCAATTTTGACCAACTGGGTGAAACTTTTCAGTCTTTACAGCCAATCAAATGCCACAGACCCACCAAGCAAATATACACCCTCCCCCTGTTCTCCCCCACGTGGGTCTTGGCCAATCAAATGAGAGCAAATTTTGACATCACAGATTTGTAGCCAATGAACTTGCCTTTCGATAGACATGTGACATGACATGCTTTGACCTACTTCAAAGCTCTCAAATTCACTGCGCAACGATGACCTGCAGCTGCGCTCCTCCTGCGTCAAACGGTAAGTGCGTGTTTGTTGACTTTTACGCGTGGTTTTTCTGACTTTGATCACTCTTTAGCCATGGATAAATGCCATGGAAACATGAAATAAAAGCTTTAGAGCTTGATTTACAAGGAAAAAGTGAATGATCTGTCACGAAGCTGTCTTGTCTCCTGTGTGTGTGCGCCTGTGTTTGTGTGGCCAGGCGGGGGTGCGGGGGGGTGCGGGGCTGTCTGGAGACTCCAGCAGGATCCCTGTGGTGTAATTGTTCCTTTGTGAGGCTAATGTGTGTTATCTGAGGCTTATCTTTGGGTGTTGGGACTGCAAGCAGCTGCAGGCAGCTGGACCTGTGAGGGGAATGTTGTCTTGTAATTTACAGTATACAGGTAGTCCCCGAGCTACGAGCGGCCTGCTGTCATGTTACTGTATTTCTATCAGCTTGAGAGTAAATATATGAATGGAACAGATGTAAGCTTTGAATAGACAGTCATCCTGAAGTATGTTGAAGTATAGAAAAGTATTCAGACATTTCAAGTTTGCATAATACAGGTGTTACACAGCATGGCACAGTTTTGGGCATGTACTGGATTTACAGAATTCCGCCTGGACCTGCACATACAAAAACAGGCACAGAATCCTCAATTTTTATGCTATTGACTTCAAATTTGAAACTGTATTAGTAAATACTTCAGCCTTTGGGCTCATATGAAATTCAAATCACTATCTTGTTGTATCAGTGTGCAGGTGCTTGACACATATAAATATTTTCAGGCGAGGCAAGAAAAACGCTTTATTTCTGTGTGCTCTCACTTCAATGAATACAAAATAATAACAGATACAACAAATATGACTGCTGAAACAAAAAATTCAAAGTGTTATCTTTACAAAGACACCATCCAATTGTTTGTACTCCATAGGGTTCAAGAACAGCTTCTAATTTAATTTGGGTATGTCTTTTTTAGGCGTTTTTCAGAATTTTGAGGTGAATGCTAACCAAACCTGCATCAAAGACAAAACTTTTGAAATTCAAAGGATGGTTTTTTGGACAATGAGTTCTAGAAGGTAAAGAAGATGAGAACAAGGGGGGGTGTTGGAATATGTTCTCATCTTATGTTATTGTTGTTATTTTGTGTGCATGTTATATCGTTGTTGTCCACTAGGGGCAGTGAGTTTAGTGTGTGTAAGTAGCGCTGTTCTAGATCTGCTGTAGAAGAAGAGTTTACATGTGTGCCACTCAAAATAAAGAAGCTACAGCTATCTGACGGAAAGAAGTGTGGTTTCTAACATGAGTACTGAACGAGAAAACGTCGCCGGTGAACATGAAAACTCAACAACTTTTATTCATCAACTACTTGTCCATGGAAATGTAAGTTTGGTTCACAAAGATAACATCAAATATTAGGAGGTTTTTAAGGGTTAAACATTAGCACCAAGGTTATATTAAAACAATACCCCAGGGTCCAATCTCCCGGATCCTAAAATTAGCTGGATCGGTAACAATTGCGAGCTTAAACAGGGGAGGAGCCTCCGTTAACACAAGTTGCCTTGTACTAACCTCTCCGGTCCCCGGCTGCTGAGGTGGAGGGAGGTGCAAGGTGTGAAAAGGGGTGTGGCTTGTGGATGCTAGGAGGTGAATTATCCAGATGAATTCTCCCATTAACAGCCTTCAGTCGGAGCGGTCCCACATAGTTACAGGTAATACCCAAACTCTGGGACCAGTTCAATAGACCCTGTTAGTAGGTAGGCTGCAGTGAGGGCGTGTCACGCACCTTGTGATTACCTCGCTGATCAGGAAAGCAAACAATATATACTGTATTACTGTAATGTAATTCCTGCAAGCTGAATAATGTTTACATCATGTCACAACGTCAAAATATGGATGAAATTATGTCATTGTTGAGGTTAAACTCCAACTTTACTGTAGTATTAGGCTACTTATACATGAAGCTAAAATGACCTGACACCATATGCTTCACCTAACAAGTGGCGTTTGCTTGCCCCTAGTGAGTGTAGTGGACCTAACCATGGTCAACTATGATGCAAGATTACACCTTCGTCTTTTTGAACTGTTCCAGTGACAATTTTTACTGACCCTTTTTCACGTCCCAGACCCGACAAGCTTCTTTCAGTGGTGTCTCCCCCCTCTCTACCGTTTCGCCCTCTCCCTCTCCAATAAAGGCCAGTAGCGTCCAAAAATGTAAAAAATATATATTAAAAAAAAAAAACTTCCATCTCTCCATCCTTGATCTATTCCTCTTAAACCTCTTCTTTTATCTCATTCTAAGCTGGTAACTACATTTTAAGCTAAAAAACCTACAGATAGAAAGTATTGTTGTCAACATTACTCATGTCTGTTGTTATAATTAAATTTGCTGATGCGTTTAATTTGTAAGAAATTGAAATCAATCAATCAAGTGTACATTGGCGTTAATTTTAGTTGATTTATTTTAAATAAAAGGTAGTGTCTTTGGCATACTGACTAAATCAACGTTTCCATTGTCACTTTATGGGTTTATGTTTCCATCCATCATAAATGATCACAGAAATATTTGGTAAACCTGAAAAAGAAAATAATCTGTGAATTACCATTCAATCTGAATAAGTAATCAATTAAGGTAAAGTGTGTCAGTTTAATACTGACCCACTAAAGATCCCTTACATGAGTTACCACAAACTCAATAACCCAGTACAGGATTTGTCCCATGACCTATTAAAGACCCACCAGAAGTAAAATGGTAAATGGACTGTACTTATATAGCGCCTTTCTATCTTATTTCAAGATCCTCAAAGTGCTTTACTCTACAATCTGTGCCCTCATTTACCCATTCAAACAGCACTAGATCTCTACAAAGCTAATTGAACAAATAATTCTAAAGAGACTAATCAGTGCTTTAGAGCACATTCATACACTGATGGGACACACATCAGAGGCTATGAGGGGTTCAGTGTATTGCCCAGGGACACTTCAGCATGTGACTACTGGTGGATTCGAACCCCCAACTCTTGCATTGGAGGACGACTGCTCTAACCACTCAGCCACAGCCGCCCCACCTCCGAGGTCACACAGAACTGAAGTGTTCATTTCTCCTGTTTGTTGTTAAATAGTCTTTGAGGTGTAGAGGTTTGTGGTCCGTTACCACAGTTACTTTCCACATCTGTAGGTTGTGTATTCTCAATGCTGTTTATGCTTTTGTCAGGTGAAACATGTATGTACTGTATGTGTGATACTTCATTAAATAATTATCCTTATGTGTGAGCCATCTTTTTGCCATCCGCCTGTCCCTCCTACAAGACAGTGAGACAGCGGGTCGGACTGGACGCACCTGGCCACGGTCGGTCTCCCTGTTTCGGTTCAGCGAGAATGGCGTCCCGCTGAAGCCCCGAAGCTCGAATGTCCCACGTAAAACTAACTTGACCGTGGTTTAATGTGGCGCTGTGGCTCTGCAGACATTGCACGTTGCTGTCTTGTGGTGTTTAGTGTAAAATACTTCCACACAGCGGACATGTTACGATGAAAAGTTGGTTGTTACGATGAAAAGTTGGCTAGCTGTTAGCTACAGTGCTACTCACTCCGTCCGCACGCTGTAGTTGGCTGTAAACTAAGAAATGGATTTCCTGAATGTGACGTGAGGCAGGTCTTATTACTCTGGGTTCATGAGACATGACTCCGGATCGGATCGGCCCCACCCCTACTACCGTTGCATTGTGGGGAATGTAGTGTTTGTGCATGCAAAACACCAGCGGGCGGCTGTGGCCTGCGGGCCATTTCTAATAGTAATTAAATATCATCCAGGGGGCCATAATTAATTTGCAGGCCGGATCTGGCCCGCGGGCCGGGACTTTGACATATGTGCTTTAGAGGTAACACTAATAAAAGTGGCAATTTGTATGAACTTCTCAGACTTAGGGCTGAGGAGGATGATCCTATTTTGCTGAAGTGGTTAACAGACCGTACCACAATTTACACAAGCCCTCAAGCACAGAATGAAATTCTAAACATCATGGCAAATTTGATAATTCGAGGCATTGCAGATGAAATCAGGTCCAATTCTGTTGTTCAATTTTCAGTCATTGTTGATGGAACACAGGATATTTGTGGCACTGAACAAGAGAGTGTCTGTCTGCGCTATGTGGACCATGACCTTATCCCACATGAAGAGTTTGTCGGGCTTTACGAAGTATCTGACACAACAGGCCATGGTATTAAAAGGTAGTAGCAGATGTATTGCTGAGACTCTGCCCATGTCTGGCTTTCGTGGTCAGACTTATGATGGTGCTTCAAACATGGCAGGAAAATATACAGGTGCACAGGCCTTACTGAGGAAGCAGCAGCCACTAGCCCTTTATGTACACTGTGGCGCGCACTGTGTTAATCTTATAACGCAGGCAGGCTGCTTAGCTTCCACACTAATCCAGGACTGCCTGTCTTGGGTCCACCAGTTGGGCATTCTATTTGGTCAGTCAGGAAAATTCAAGACAATGTTTGAAAACATTACCACTTCTGAAAATGCACCAATAAGCACCCTGAAACCTCTGTGCCCAACAAGATGGACTGTGCGGCATTCTGCAATCACAGCTGTGTTAGGGCAGCACGAGCGGGTACTCTGAGATGGCACAGAGCAGATCTATGTCAGCTACAACAGCCAGTGGCTTGGTTGAGCAATTCAGTAAAGGTAAGACTGTGTTGGGCCTCACACTTGCCTCTGCTGTTGTTGGAAACCTTGAATGCCTAAATATTGCACTTAAAAAAACCTCAGACTGTGTCTGGTAATTAGGCTGCAGATGACTGTGTTCGATCATCTCTTCAGGAAAAGAGAAATGATGAGAGCTACACTACATTGTATGAAAAAGCAACAGCACTGGTTGAGTCTCTTGAGTCCATTGACTCCATTGAAAAAACAGATTCAAGACACTTTTCTGGCAAACCAGTGGATTACTACAGGGCAGAGTTCTTTAAAGTGTTGGACACTGTGGAGGTTCAGTTTGTTGAGCGTTTCGAACAGGACAGCATAAATACTTTGCTAAAGTTAGAGCGTGCACTCCTTACTGGGGACATTGATGGCACCTTATCTCAGTATCCTGAGCTTAAAGTGCGGGTGACATCATCTTTTAACTTTGCGTATAGTGACACAACATAAATATCTTGTATCATTCAACTATGTTCGTTTTAGCAAACAAAATGATATATTAATGAAAATTCCTTTTAAAGTGAGTTTAAAATTAAAAACTGTGTTTCTTCACGGGACATCCGACTACACGTGAATGCAACATCTGTGACGTAGGAGGGAGAACCTCAGTTCGCGGCTGCAATGATAACGCATATTCATTCTCTGCCAGATCGCCTTTTTTTGTATAACTTGAAAAATGCTGTTACGTTGTGTCGCATTTGGGTGTTCTAATATCATCAGTGAACAAGTGAGCCTTTTCACTTTCCCAAAAGATGAAATACTTCATCAAGAATGGAATAAATAAAGCTGCCCCCCCTCGGAGCTCCCTTGCTTCCTGAAAAGGTAAGACTCAAATAAATACGGGTGCAGACCTAAATTAGAACCTGCTGTTTCTTGTTCATCTAACTTTCTGCTTCCCAAACTGAAGACAAATTGCTCAAATCTTCACTTAGTTTGATAAATTCGTCGTTTCATTTATTGTCCGCCATGATTGTAAAAGGTGCGTTCTAAAGACGTTCTCCCTCCTACGTCACAGATGTTGCATTCACGTGTAGTCGGATGTCCCGTCAAGAAACACGGTTTTTAATTTTAAACTCACTTTGAAAGGAATTTTCATTAATATATCATTTTGTTTGCTAAAACGAACATAGTTGAATGATACAAGATACAGGTAGTCCCCGACTTACGAACGAGTTCCATTCCTACGCACCGTTCGTAACACGAAAATTCGTAAGTCGGAACGCATTACACGTGGCGTTCGTAAAACCGGATTTTTGGCCGTAAGTCAGAAAATGTATGCTAACGCTGCGCCGCACACCCGTTTATCAACATGAGACTGAACAAGCGTACATACTGGTCCATAAACATGCACAGAACTTTATTTACAAACGGTTAGCTAACACACTTTCATCTAAAAACACATACCAGTACTGTATTTACTGTACAACAGTACTGTTTGTAAGCTTGTTCTTAAAGTCGGAACGTCATAAGTCGAGGCCGTCGTAACTCGGGGACTAGCTGTATTTATGTTGTGTCACTATATGCAAAGTTAAAAGATGATGTCACCCACACTTTAATACAAGGTCCCTTGCTGTTCAGTTGCCCCTTTTTTGCAATAAACACCCTTGTAGCACAGTTGGAGAGGCAGTAGAGATTTTCAGGGGGTTGCCAGCAGAAGTGGGAAAATATATTTGGAAAAAGGGCCTTCTCCTACTCTGCTCCTGCTTCATGGAATATCTTACAAAAAGATCTGAAGCTCTCGACCTTGACTTCTCTAAATGGTTTTCAGAATCTGTTGGAATCCTGGCAAAAACCAATGCAGATTTGTTCCTGTCTTTGATTTTATACATATACCTTATAATGTTTTGCTAGTTTTTTGATACTTTGTTAAAAAAAAAAAAATATATATATATATTTTTTTTCTCTCTTTTGTTTTCTATTGTTTATTGTTTGTTTGTTTATTGTTTAAGGAAATTCTACCATTGCTGTTCATTGTTCTTTAGTTTTAGCAGGTCGCTTTCGTAAATGAGCCCATGAGGTTCAAAAGATTTACCTGACTAAATAAAGGTTGAATGAATGAATGAAAAAAAGTGAGGGGGTTATTTGACCAAGTTGAGGTCCTCCCCAGACTCATGTTGGTAGTGCCAGTGTCTTCATGTGAAGCTGAGAGGAGCTTTAGTGCACTCCGGAGGTTAAAAACCTGGCTACGAGCTAACATGACCCAAGGCATACGCAACAATGGCGTTGTTTGTAATGTCCATAAAGAGAGACTGGACAAGCTGGGCATTAAAATAATCTGCCAAGAATTTGTTGGGCCCAGTGAAAGATGAAGAAAAGTTTTTGGCTCTTTTGTTTGAGCCTCTTGGTTAAATGGCAGCACTTTTCTCAAATGTAAGGCAGAAAAAAAGTCCTGTTCTAATCTAATTTTTGTGCTGCAATGAATTGTTGTGTTGCACAATACAGTACATGTTAATATGCTTCATTTATTTTTCTCTTGTGCATACATGTTGTACTTTAGATTTCTCATCTCTTGTATTAAGAGACAACAAATCAATGTTTATGCGTAATTTTATTCATTAAAGTATTTCTTCTCCTTGAAAGCTGTTTTCTTTTTAAGCTTTAGGATTTTGGGAAGGTGTTGTACCAGATTATCAGTGACACTGACTACAGCAATCTATGAATACAAGCCAAACTGAAATTTAAACAATATTTAGAGGGGACCTATTTTGCAAAATTCTCATTTTGCTACTTCATTATTTGTTGTCTATTGCACTGCTGATTGAAAACATTAAAAAATGTTATAAGAGTAATGAATGTCACTATTGTACTGATTAATATTACTATTAAGACTACTAAATACATGCCATTTAAATCAATATTATTGCTGATTATTCTGCATAGTATATGCATGCAGTTTGGATAAACTTCCCTCTGTACATTTTGCATTACATTTCACTGTAACTTTGCCGACCCCCCAAAATAGCTTTTTAAAAATGTCCCTGTTTATGGTCCCCCCCCCACCAATAGTGAGATGAAATCTATGCCCTTGGGTGGTAGTATCAGTTACATTTTGGGGTCATCTGCTCAGCACTGCTGAACGTTACCAGAGAGTTGTGATAAATAAGAAATCTTGACCTGGGTTATTCTTTGATGTTGAATTGAGGGTATTAGAGTGTTTTGGAGCATTGACACGGCCCTGGGGCTCCAGGGTGTGGCTCAGCTTGATGGGAAGTGAAGGTTCTCCATCAGAAGCTTGCAAGGACTCTAGAGACTCGTACCTCCCTTTCGTAGCTCCTCAGAGCAAGGAAACATCCTGTCAGTTGGACTCTCCAACTTTACCACTGAGAAGCTCTTTAATTATTTTGTATCTAACACTGACCATCCACGGACAGCAGGTGGAGCAGGTGGATGATTTTGAGTACCTTGGCACAGAGATGGACACAAACATGTCTTTTTCACAGCACTGACTCAATTTAGGAAACTAAAGACCTGTCATGTCAGCATGTCACTCTGACCTTGATTTACAAGTCTCTGATCCAGTCCATTTTAACTTTTAATATTTCATCCTGGTTTAACCTCATCAATGTAAAACAAACTAAATTACACAGAATATTCAAACAATCAAGTACTGGCTCACCTCAGTGTCCCCCTGTCAGACATCTACAGCTGCTCACAAGAAAGCCCCCCTGATCACCGAGGACCCTTGACACAGCTGCTTCCAGATGCTTCCATCAAAATCATTTGTACCATCTGCAGTAATGTTCTTAAACAAAGCTAAATAGACACATTTTAATGGTGTTAACTGATGGTGATAATGTGGTTTTTATTAGGTTCTATTGTTGGTTCTTGTGTATGTATGATGACTGTAGAGTGTGTCGAAGGAGAATTTTCTACCACAATTGTGGTGGACAATAAAGTTTTATCTTATCTTAAACATCTGGCTTCACCATCCAGCTGATCTTCATCTCTGCACTCCTGAGTTCACATTTCACTCTTTTGATCCATCAGCATCATTTTTAAGACTTTTCATTTGCTCATGTTCGATCACATGACGTGTCTGAGGACTTTCACTCAGCCATGGACAAAACATGATCACCCTCTCATTAATGTCCACTTACAGGGCCTGCTGCTTCTTTGTTCATTCGTTTAAATAAATTGCCCGTTGGAACAAATAGTTGTCTGATAGTAGGATTAAATTACAAAATACAAAACAAACAAAAATATTTCACAAACACGAACTAAATTCAAAGTTTTCTTGAAATTATTGGACTTTATAGCTCATTAAATGTAGTTATCAGTGTATTGTAAAGCCAGTCATTAGGGAGCACAAGCCAGTGTATCTCTTGTGCCGGTCCCAAGCCCGGGTAAATGGTGAGGGTTGTGTCAGGAATGGCATCCGATGTAAAACACTTTGCCAAAACCATAATGCGAGTTCATCAAAGTGAAACCATACCGGATCGGTCGAGGCCCGGGTTAACAACGTCCGCCACCGGTGCTGTTGACAAACAGGGTGCCGGCGGAAATTGTACTACTGTTAGTCGAAGACCCCGAGGAGGGAAACGTGTCAGGAGACAGAGGGAGAGGAGGAAAGTGAAGAATGTAGGACTGAGGGTTGCAACTCTAAATGTGGGGACAATGACAGGCAAAGGTAGAGAGCTGGCTGACATGATGCAGAGAAGAAAGGTAGATGTTTTATGTGTCCAAGAGACCAAGTGGAAGGGCAGCAAGGCTCGCAGTATTGGAGCAGGGTTCAAACTGTTTTACCATGGTGTGGATAGAAAGAGAAATGGAGTAGGGGTGGTCCTGAAGGAGGAGTTGGCAAAGAATGTAGTAGAGGTGAAGAGAGTGTCAGATAGGGTGATGTGTCTGAAGGTAGAAGTAGAAGGTCTGATGCTAAACATAGTCAGTGGTTATGCTCCACAGGTTGGATGTGATGGGGAGGAGAAAGATCTGGATGAAGTGATAGAGAGTATTCCCAG